>PVIH01014901.1:47500-51686 GCA_004025045.1 Sigmodon hispidus
CATTATTAATTTCCTAATTTCCATGGTGAATCCATTTAAACATACCTATTGAAACATTCATAGCCAGTATCTATACATGAGAGAAAACATACAGCATTGATATTTGCAAATCTTGGTTCTATCATTTAGTGTGGTTGTTTTGAATTCTATCCATTAACTTCCAAAATTCATGATTTTACTTTTATTTATACCTTCATAATACTTGTGTATATGTTTGCATGTGTGTGTGACTTTTTATTATTTAACCTTCAGTAGATCAATATTTAGGTTGTTTACATTTGAAGGCTATTGTAAATAGAAAGACAAAAACATGGGTTAGCAAGTATCTCTGTTGTAGGTTACAGAATCCTGAATACTCAACATATAAGGAAAACGTAAGCTGACAAAACCTTAGAAACTTTAGACTTATTGGCTAGTTTCACAATGCTTGGATTTTCTATGTACAGTACTGAGGGAGAAAAATAATCAATAGTCCTACACAATTTGAACAAAATAAGCTGTGATAATAACAGGTCTTTAATATATACACACTGGTACAATTGTGGTAGGAATATTATGGGTATAAGCAACTATTTTCTGTTTGGATAAAAAGCTATTTCCACAGGACAAAATTCATGCTTGCTAGCATTAACTGGACCAAAAACCTGTGACTGGCTTGGTCAGTGGTACAATCTAATAGTATTATTCAGCTAAATGGAAACAGTAATAAATTCACATTGAAGTTCTAATCCTCACACCCATAAATTGGTGCTCCTCTCAGCCTTCATCAGAGAAAAAAATTTGTTTGCACTAAATAGAAACTAATTCAGAGTCTAACAACCACTTCTCTATATTCAGAGAATAAGAGACTGTTGACTTCTCAGCTCTAAGTGAGAGATGCTTGGTATAAGTTTTACGGATTGTTGTCATAAAAAGGATAGAGAAAAGAGAGTGAAAAGATAGAAAACATATACTGTAAAAGAGTACTTATTCCCTGTGTATGTAAATCTTTGTAGTCATTGCTCTACTTGGTGTACATGACAGAATCTTTGTACAGAAGAAATCATGGTTGTTGTGATAGATAGCATGTACAAAAAAGGCCTACATAGGATCAAGGAAAAATCTAACCATAAATGTGGGATCTGGCTTATGAATTCTCACCTTTAACTAAGGAGCTATTGGTAACTGATGACTGCTTAAGCAGGAACAACTTGTTTTCTTCAGGGATATGACCCTGGAGAGTCCATTCATGATCAAATGGATAAACTTCTACCTACACACATACAGAGAAAAGTAAGTGCACACAGTAGGATTAAACAAAGAGCATAAGAAGTAGTAGTAGGGAAAATAAGATCAAAATTGGAGAAGAAGGAATAGGGCAGATTTGATTAAAACATGTGTATGTAATACTCTAACAATGATAAATGGAAAAATGAAAAAGCTTATAAATATAAAGTACAGTATTAAAATTATTGGGAATTACCTCCTAGTGTAATGATACACTAGGTACCAAAGTCATGTTTCTGTAGAAATTTGGAGCATTACATGCATTTAGACAGCATTGTGATGATGGTGTGAGCATGTTTTAAATTCATTCAGCTTTTTCTCCTTCTCACACTTGACAGCTAACTGTTCTTTCTTTGAATGTAATTCATCCTTAACAAAATCCATGGTCATGCTTGTTTCTGATGGAGCACCTACCTTGGTTAAGTAGAAAGCACTTTAAGGAATATCACTCATCAAGGTTCACTGACTCATGACTATTCTTGGATGTGATTAATTCCCTTGTGATTAGAATGTTTCAGGCAGGAATACAGCCAGTCATCATTAGGGTGGTTTATTAAGAATATCAACCTATCCCCTTTTAAACTCTTTTTCTTACATAAGCATTTTTTCCTTCAGCTTGTCCAACATTTTGTTACACAGCCAGGAATATCTCAGCAGATGTCAGTGCTATACTTTAACTCCTAGACATTAGGAGTGTGAAAAAAACAAATTTATTTTTTTCTTACATATTATTTACTGTCAGCTTCTCCATCATGGAAACAACATAGGATTTAGGGACTCTAATCTGAGTACCCTTTTCATTATCAATCCTTAGATCTTACCACCTTATAATTTCCATTACTCAACACTGATATCATCTCTCCTGTCCTAATTTAATGTCTATATGTTTTTATAATACTCAAACTCTATATACATTTTAAACAAAGAAAATTACCTGCCCTCATTTTCACATAATCAAACAAAACTTAAAATCATTCCTTACAGCCTATTCCACTGAGCCAATTGAATGCTATGCATCTACCAGTCACCAGTCTTTAGTCTATTTCTAAGTTTGCATTTGCTAATTTTATATACATCTATACAATTAGAGTCTTCAATTATCAGCACCTCTCAAAAGTGTATGTTTCACAGGATTTCTTCCTTATCTCAACTAAATAGATATAATCCACTTCCCAGGTAAGCATGTCACTCTGATGTCTAGTAGCCATAACAGACTTAGTGCATCTGCACATTCAATTCAGGTTTTTGCCTTTGGAGTTTGTTTCAATGACAGTCTTTCTTATGTAAGGAGGATAATGATCCCATCCTGTTACAAACCAAAGTAAAAAACTCTGAATTTTTTTAAAAAATAAGTTTTCTCTTCTAAGCCAGGAACAATGTATTAGAACACTGTAATCTATTTTCTTCAAATATATGAAACATGTGATGTTCTTCTTGCTCATTCTTGCAAAAGTTGAAAATACAATGCTCTTGTCTTTCTATAGCAGAAAGCCTTATATGAATTCTTTGCTTGTCCTTAGTTTTCAGGACTCTATGGACACAACAGATGTTCAGGTCAGGCATTTTTCTTCTTTCCACCTAGCAAAGCTTTTTATTTTATTCTAAATGGAAACCCAAATAGTTAAAAATCACTTTCAAGTCTCCATGCTTTTGAATTTCATTTCTTATTACTCTTAGTTCAGCCAAATTACTTTATTCCACTTCCCAGAAAGTATTTTTTCTGATATAATTCTCTCTCTGACAAACCTATGTTTAAAGAGTTTTCTAATATTCCTTTTTAATTTTCTCTTAAAGTAACATGTAATTTGCTTATTTATCCTAGGTTATTCTGTTTAATAAATATTAATCAATCATATTGCTTCATCTAGTATTTTTCTGCTCATGACTCCATATTATAGTTGAAATTTGCTTTGGACCATCAGCTAGCTCCCAAATAACAACAAAGACATGTTTTATTAATTATGAATGCTTGGCCTTATCTTAGGGCCCCACTAGCTATTATTACTTAATTTAACCTGTGTATATTCATCTATGTTTGGCTTCAGGAATTTTTACATTCCTTTCATTCTGTACATCCTACTTTCTTGCTTCCCTCTTGTCTGTCTGTCTGTCTGACCCCTAGTATCTCCCTGTCATCATCTTTTCTCTCCCCGCAGCCTAAATTCCTTTTACTGCTTACTCTCCTTACTAACCAATCAGGTGCCCTAGGCAGGCAAGATAGAATAGCAACACATCTCTACATGGATAAGCATAGATGAATAAATAAATAAATAAATAAAACATAAATAAAAAATTTGCACAGCACCACATCATAGTTGCATTTTGAGTCTTAATTCTTAGTCCTTTTTATTAATTATCCATGTTAATATCCTGAAATAAAGCACAATTCTCCTTATCCTTTCTCAAGCAACACAAAATAATTTGCTAGTACAAACTTAAAATTTTTACTAGTATGAGGACATTCTGGAACACCATTAGAATATTCACAAAAAAAGTCAAAAGGGTAGTAATTCTTTAAGTTTTCATAGGTAAAAAATAGAATTTTATAAGACAATAAACAAGTAATAATTTGTACCAGAAATTATAGTCCTTTATAAATGTTAGAAAAATAATAAGTAGTAATAATATATAATGGATCTACATACCATTTGGCACTAGATTTAAATTTTTCCTTTGATGGATCAGAAAATGGAAAGCTCTCCCATGTTCCTGGATTGGTCATAGGATCAACATAGTAAAAATGGCAATTCTACCAAAGGCAATCTACAGATTCAATGCACTGCCTATCAAAATCCCAACACAATATTTTTTGGACCTTGAAAGAACAATACTCAATTTCATTTGGAATAACAGGAAAGCCAGGATTGCCAAAATAATTTTACTCAACAAAAGAACCTCAGGAGGTATCACCATCCCTGAC
>PVIH01014902.1:0-18811 GCA_004025045.1 Sigmodon hispidus
ACACACACATACACACACATTCACACATACACACATTCACACACACACATATACACACACGCACACACATTCTCACACTCAAACACACATACACACACATTTACACACACATATACACACATCCACACACATGCACACACACATTCACACACATATACACACACATTCACACACATACACACACATTCACACACATACACACATTCACACACACATACGCACACACATATACACACACTCACACACACATACACACATACAAACACACACACATAAATGGAAACCCAGACAAAAGGATCCCAAAGGGCAAAGCACTCAAGGCTTGGGAGATACCATATCTGCACATACGGCACTATCCAAAGCCTCCAGGTATATAGCAGAGGAAGATGAGCAGATCAGCAAATGGGAAAGGCCTGAGCACCGCCCTCAAGAGAAGGTAGCTGGTCACCACAGGGGTCTTTCAGTGTGAGTCATGAGCTCAGCCCCCCACTGTACATGTCTCCCATGTACCACCACACCAGTCACAGGTAGGAGGCCTACTGTGAGGTGTGGCTTCCCTCCGGTACTTCCTGAGGCCACCTTCCCCAGAACATGAAGCAACCTGGCTCTCTAACTACTCTTCAGTCCCTGCCATCCATGGTGGGGCTAAAGGAAGGGCAGAGTAGAGAGATAAAGTCTCACTCTGAGCTTCACCCCGTGGTTGTTAATCTTCTTGTAAGCTTGATTAGACTTGGAATCACCAAGAAGAATCACTACCAGCCATATAGGGAGTGCATTTCCAGAGAGGTCTGAGTGAGCAGGAAGACCTACCCTAGATACAACTGGGTTTTTGTGAGTTGAGTTCCATGACCCAACACAAAGACTAACAGGAGGGCACCAGCAGACAACTGTCTTTTCTCCTTCATGACTGTGGATGTAATGTGACCAGCTTCCTCCTATTCCTGCCACCATGTCTTCTCCACCATGATGGGCGATGTCCCCTGAACCATGAGCCAAATAAACCACTCCCCCATTAAAGTGCTTTCTGTTAGGGATGTAGCTACAGTACTAAGAAAAGTCACTAACACAAACCTTTCTGGCTAGATGAGACTAGCAAAGTCACTCAACCTCCAGGGACTCAGTTTCTTTATGAGAAAATTGAGTATGAAAATAGTATCTCTGGATAGAGAGATGACTCCGTAGTTAAGAAAACTGGCTTCTCTTTTAGACAAGCCAAGTTCCAATCCTAGTACTCCCAACAGTCTACCACTCCAGTTCCAGAGAGACAACCCTCTTCTGGTCACCACTGATACTAGGTACACACATGGTCATAGACATTCACACAGTACACAGACATATATGCACTCAAAACACTCATACATGTAAGTTTTTTAAAAAGGAAAAATATATCTCATCACAAAGTAGAATTAATTGAGCTAACACAAGCCAAGCACCAGTAATTGAAAAACCCCAAATCCAAAATGCTTCCCAACCTAAAACTCGGGAATTTCCAGCATAGTACCACAAGTGGAAGATTTCATAGTTGACTTCATGAGATTGATCACAGTCAAAAACAAGCACATCACAAATAGTTCAGTGGGGGGGGGGGGTGCATCAGGGTCTGGAGAGGTGGATCAGCTGCCAAGAGCACCTACTGTTGCTCTTCCAGAAGACCTGGGTTCAGTTCCCAGCCCTCATATGGCAGCTCACAACCATCTAAAACTCCAGTTCCAGGGGGCCTAACAATTGATGTACAAACATAAATGCAGACAAAACCCCCATACACTTAAAATAATTTTTAAAAATAGTGTATCAAATTACCTTCAGGCAATGTGAATAAAGTACATAGCAAATATGCACAAATTTCACTTTTAGGCTTAGGTTCTGTGTCCCCAGATCTCATTTTTTATATATGCAAAAGTTTTTAACCCCCCCCAAAAAAATACTTAACTATAAAACATTTCTGGTCACAAGAACTGCAGGTAAATACTCAACCTTAAGATACTTAACACAGAATAAACAGGTATGCTAGTTCTTGCTTTTAATCCCAAAAGGAATCTGAAGTAGGAAAGTTGAGTATTCAAGTCTAGTTTACGTAAGACAGTATCTTTAAACAATAAATATAAACGGGGCCAACAAGATGACTGAGTTAGTAAACTGCTTACCATGAAAACATGCAAACCTAGCTTAATCTCCTAGAACCTATGTAAAAATGCTAAGCATGGTGACACGTCTATAATGCCAGACTGAAGAGCTAGAGACAGGAAGATCCCTGGGGCTTACTAACCAGATAGTGTAAGCAAATTAGTGAGCCCAAGGCAAGTGAGAGAACCTGCCTAAAAACAAAACAAAACAAAAACAGGAAGAAAAAAAACTGTGTTCAGGAATGGAGGGATGTAAATGTTTTCCAACTGACATATAAACACATACAAGTTGGCTGATCATCTCAAAGCTTCTTTTCTTATAAAGGAGAGAAGAATAAGACAATACAATAGAAAAATAGCTGCTTGCTTAGGGTCAGGTAACTTCTTATGTGCAGATTAGGACGGGAAGAGACATGAGGATGATCTGGCTGTGAAAACTGTCACCCCATTGACTGCCAGGGTTGATGCAGCTGATCTGATTGGCTAAGCAGGTGTCCCCTTCCTCCCTCATCACTCCGTGTGCATGCCACCTGAAGCTGCATGCTTCCCGGATAGAAAATACTCAGAATATCAGTGCCTTCTCTCCCTGTCCAGAACCTCCAAGCGAGCTCTCAGGAAGGAAGGAACGAAGGAACTACATTCTACTGTGATCAATTTGTTTGAAAATTTAGCCATTCTCTCTTTATTCTTTATCTGGTTATGTTTTTGTTTGAGGCTTGGGGCTTATGTTTATTTTGGTTTGGGTTGGGTGGGTGGGTGGTTGGTTAAGTGGGTGGGTGGTTAGGTGGTTTTGAGACAAGGTCTCATTGTATAGTCCTGGAATTCACTACATAGACCAGGCTGGCCTTGAACTCACTGATAGAAGAAGAAGGAGGCAGGGTTCTTCATGGAACCTAGAAACCATTTAGCTCACCAATCTATCCAACTTCCACTTTCCAAATGCTGGAATTACGAGATGACCCAACATGTATGTGGTACTGGTTATCCAAAACTCCTGTGGTCATCTTGTCCAGCAACAGCTTTAACCACTGAGTAATTTCCCATCCCATAAATATCCTTTAATATAACATTTTTTTAAAAGCCAAACTTCACACAGAAATCAGCAATATCCAAGATGTCAAACTTGTATATTTGCAACAAGATCAAGACTATTGTGGTTCCCATTGTGGTAGTTTGAATGAAAATGGCCCCCATAGGTCCATAGGGAGTGGCACTCTTAGGAGGTGTGGCTTTGTAGGAATAGCTATGGCCTTGCTGAAGGAAGTGTGTCACCGAGGGTGGGCTTGGAGGTTTCAAATGCTCAAGCCAGGCCCACTGTCTTTCTCACTTCTTACTGCTTATAGATCTAGATGTAGAACTCTCAGCCCCCTCCCCAGCATCATCATGTCAGCCTGAGCACCACCATGATGATAATGGACTAAACCTGTGAACTGTAAGCCAGCCCCAATTAAACGATTTCTTTATAAAAGTTACTGTGGTCATAGTGTCTCTTCACAGCAATAAAAATCCTAAGACCCCAAGATCCTATAAAGCTGATTGCCATAATGTTTGGTAGATCTTTTTTAGATAATGAACAAAATACCTCTTAAGAAAGGAAACAGTTGAGTTAGCTCAGTGATAGGACAGTCGCTTAGCAAACTCAAGACCTCTAAATCAGTCCTCAGCTAAGAAAAAAAGGGGAGGGGAGGGAAGAGGAGAAGAGAGGAGAGAAGAGAGAAGGAGGGAGGGGAGGAAGGGAGGGAGGGAGAGAGGGGAGGAAGGGAGGGAGGGAAGAGAGGGAGGAAGGGAGGGAGGGAGGAAGGGAGGGAGGGAGGAAGGGAGGGAGAGAGGGGAGGAAGGGAGGGAGGGAGAGAGGGGAGGAAGGGAGGGAAGGAGAGAGGGGAGGAAGGGGAGGGAAGGAGAGCCAAAAAAAGGAAATCACACTACTCCACATTGAGGACTAGTTCCTGGGAACACAGATTTGTTTTTTGTGTGTCTGTATTTGACTGGCTTTTTAGGGGCCCACCCAACTCTGACAGCACACTGTCTTGCTGTTAGTGTCTATCTTAGCTATTTGTCTCATTACTGAAACAAAATGTCTGGCAAAGACAGTTTAAAGACTGTTTCAGTGCCCAGTTTCCAGGGATAGCGTGTTTATCATGGTGGGGAAACCTGTGGTGGCCGCAGTAGTAGGTGGCTGATCACATTATGTGCATATTGAGGAACACGAGAAGAATGAATGTGTTCAGTTCAATTATTTCTTCTTTTTATCTAGTCTAAAACCCCAGCCCAAAAAGTAGTGCTGCCTACAATCAGGGTATATTTTCCCCCTTAGATTGACTTAACCTAAATACTCCCTCACAGACATGCTCAGAGATTTGTTTCCATGGGGACTCTAAATCCCATCAAATTGACAGTCAAGCTTAACCTTGAGGGAACCAAGAGTCCTGCATGCTACTTTCAATGTGAAGCAGCCAGGAACTATTATACCAACCTGTCCACCACACTGCCTGCCTCCCCAAGCAGATCTTGGTGAGTGTTGGGCCCATGGTCTGGGGGGAAAAAAGTACCAAGCTGATGAGACAAGTCCAGTGCTTTCAAATCAAATGACCTAAAACAAGTTCATGGTCATCAAGTCCACTGAAGACATACATTACAGCAGCATTGTCAGCCTGCCTGCCCCAGAATATGCTCCAGGAAGCCCTGGATGTGGCTGTCATTAGCACATGACAGTTTCTCCTTGACATCATGGAGCTCTGTGAGGCTATGACCAAAGAAAGAAGGACAATGATTATGGTGACACAGGATAAGACCTTCCAGAGGAAGGCTTTGTGTAGTACCTTGAAGATGATGTCCCTGGCCAAGAGCTGGGTGAAGCTGACCAGCATGTTCTTGGAATACTTCCCGGAAGCTGCCTACACCAAGACCTGGGGGCAAAGATGGGAGTGACTGGGGCAGCAGACAAGAGCTACTCTGTGTGCCACCTCTGCTACTTAGGAAGTCTTCTATCCAGCCCACTTTGCCAGACAATGCTGGGAAAGCCAGGGGAAGTCTCAGTTGCCAGGAAGCTCTTCGTCCCCCAGCAGGTCCTGCAGTACAGCTATGCCAACTGAAGTGACATAGAGCCTGTCAGCTCCTTTCTAGTTGTTATTCCCCTGGGTGGACTCAGAGCAGTCCCAGTGGAAGAGATGGAGCAGCTGAGCCTAATGTTGCCCTCAGGCAAGCTCATCTGTCTGTCACATCATCTCTCCTGGCGGTTTTTTTTTTTTTTTTTTTTTTTTTTGGTTCCTCTCCTGGTTGCTATGACGACCCTCCCCAGCTGCAACCAGCCCTTGTCTGGTGGTTAGGAAGTACCCTACACCTCCTGAAGTGGGGACAGAGCCACATGCTGTTGTGACATTGGTGTTATTGGCTTCTTCCTCTTTTGTGGCTTTCACAGCTGAGTTTCTGTTCTCACTGGGAAGTCCTTCGGCCTTGCTCTTTGCCTAGGCTCTATTACTTTCCATTGAAGATGGTCTGGGCACTTTTTCCAACCATCCTTTGTGCTGAGAACCCTGCCTACATTACAGCAATGACCTTGAAAAAAAGCCAGTCTTTCAAGTGCTGTCACTGGCCTTACTGGAGCTCAGACACCCCAAACTTGACACTTAATGAGGGAGGGGCATGTAGGAACCCTGATGCTGCTTCCTTTGCTGTTGTGCATGAAATTAATAGTGAGTATTAAAGTTTGCTCCTTATGTAGCTCAATGGTAGAGAGCCTGCCTCGCATGCCTGAGGTCCTAGGTTCAATTCCCAGTACAGCTAAATAAATGAATAAAATAAAAGTGGATGTGATGACACTTTGAAGATTAAGGCAGAAAGATGAGGAGTTCAAGGCCACTCTTGGCCACCCAAGCTTAGTGAGAATATGTCTATATGTTGGAGAGCTATTTGTGCAGGCAACATGCCCAACAGCATTCCACACAATGGCCAACAGAAGCAGATAACCTAAATGTCCACAAATGAATGAATAACATGGCAAAACCATACACTGGCCTATATTCAGCCTCCAAAAGAAATAAAATATTGATATGCACTACAATTTGAATAATAACTAAAAGAAGCCAGATACAGAGAAGTCAAATGTGTGATTCTTCTTATATGAAATATCCATAGACAGAAAGTATCAGTGGTTGTCAGAGAATGGTGAGGAGTGTGGTACTGCAGAGTGTCCTTTGAAGTGATGAGATGTTTTGAAACTAGAGAGGGGGTAAAGGTTGCATAATACTGTGCAAATATTAAACACATTGAATTTTACACTTTAAAATGTTGGGGTGTCTTGTTCTTTTTTGTTTTGTTTTTGAGACAGGCTTTTGATTTGACACTCACTGTGTTCTCAGACTTTCAGAGATCTGCCCATCTGTCAAGTGCTAGGGTCACAGGCATGCACCATCAGGCCAATCAAAAATGAGTGACTCTAACTTCAATGCCAAACCAGTGCACATCTGTAGTCTCAGCTACCAGGGCTGAGGCAGATAGACATAGAGCCAAGGAATTCAAGGCTTGGGTATACTATGTCTACAAAGCAGTGGTACTAAGGGCGAGGAAAGGGCTCTGGGCCCTCGGGTGCAGGGACTCTTAGTCAGTTTGGCTAAGAAGGGTAGTGAACTGCACAGGCGGGAGGCCTTGAAGGTCATAACTCCTGTGCTGATAGTACCAGGACCACACCTGTGAAGAACCCTGAATTCCAGCCCTTGGGCCTGGAGCTATAGCTTAGTGGAGAGTCCTTGCCTAGGAAAGGGTAAGGCCCAGGGTTCCATGGACAACACCAGAAACAAAAACAAAACCCTGAAAGCACAGAAACCTAGGGTTCCTGAAGAAAAGAATGTCAGAATGTCTTAGATAAGTCAGCCCCTGAGTGGGGATGTTCTGAGGAGTACAGAGAGAATGAGAAGAATGGTCACATTGAAGAGGCCATGGGAGGTGTTGGGGACCCAGCCTAAGATATAAGTAGCACGCTCAGGAAGTCACCTAAAAGTAACACATCGTGAAATGATGATGAAATCCTGCAGATCCCTGTCAGCCAGCCTGATTCCATGATTGTGCAGCCAGGCCTTCCCTCCGACCTTATCACAAAATCTATGATGGCTGATGTTTACCAAGCAATTAGCCCCACACTCAGACCAGGTGACTCATGACCCAGAAACAGTCCTGGCCACTTCTGAGTACAAGGAAGGGGAAGCAAAAACTGCTCACTAACAGAGAGTGCTCTCCAGTCTCCAGGACAGGCTGAAAACTGTCTTTTGATTTGCACAAGAGTCTGGGGCCCTGCAACACCACCCTACCCCACCCCCAACCCCAAATGCACAGCCTCTTTCTGTTCCCTGTAGGCCTTCAGCACGTTCACAAACCTTATACGTAGAGTTGGCTTCAACAGAATGCCTTCCCAAGACCTCAGAGCCTCTTCTGCCAGTTTGTACAGCATCTCCAAGCCCCAGTCATTGAGAACCCCAAACCAACCCCCCAGACATAGTCAGTGCCACAAGCCTTTTCCTATCTGAGTCAAAATAAGCAGTGGCTGCTACCTGTGAGACTGCACAGGGCTGCCAGGGTTTAAGGTTTGGAGTTTGAGTGTATAAGGATGTCTGTTTTACCAATGAGAGACAAGATCAATGTAGATCTCCAGAACTACCAGCACACACTAAGGGATAGGCACTGCTGCTAGGCTCTTATACTAGAAGCAAAAGCATGCAAGGGTGTTAGTGCACTTAGGAAACCCTACAAGTCAGACAGGATTAAACAACAGCTACTGTGTGAAATACAAGTAATTAGTTCAGGAATTCAGGAAGAGGTTATTTCCAATATGGGTAAGAAGGGTGTGGTCGTGGAGAAGTGCAGAGGAGGATTAAATGTGGGGCTGTGCCCAGGACAGACATCTGACCTGCAGAATAATGAATGCAGTAGTGTTGGGCATTGTAATCTGAATAGGGATATGCCACAGAGGGTCTAAAAGCAAAAAAGAGTTCACAGTGAGAATGTGTCAATGACAGAAGAATTATCACAGGGAGCTCACCAGAGATGACCACTCACACAGAAAGTATACCCCATTGGAAGTCTTTATTCAAGCTGGCTGGGACCACACCCAAGTGTTCAGGGACCTAGGTGTGGTTTTTTAGGGCAGAGTGAACTCTCTGAAATGCAAAAGCAAGGTTTATTGAAAAACTGCAAGTCAAAGACCTTGGTGTGGCCTGAGGAGGTACCCGCCCCTTTGCAAACTGGTTTTTTTAAAGGCAAAAATCACAAGGTTATACATCAATTGGGGTCTTAGTATGAATACAATTCTGATTAGCTGTCTTTTGGGGGAGTTTTAGATTTCCTCTGTTATCTTATCCGGTTGTTTGTCAAGCCCTTTTCTTTCGACTACCTCCTGGGTTGGGTCATTCTAGGCTATCTCCTGTCCTGGGACATTTCATGGATAATTAATTAACTGCTATCAGTCCCTAAGCTACCTCTCCTGTTTGTACTTTGTCCCCCTGCACACCTCAGAAACTTTTGCTCAAAAATGGAAATGCTTCTCTGGTTCTTCAGTAGAGGCATCTTGTTCAGCTTCACTAAGTAGTTTGAAGCAAGCAGGTTCAACAGCAGCTAAGATTAACAGTTAACCTGAGTTCCCCATAAACAGGCAGTTGAGATAAAGGGTTCACTGGAGGAGGTTCTTCACAAACGGGCAGTTTTAACAAAGGCTAAGATAAGTGACCTAGGACATACTGACCTTTGGGTCCTAGAATAGAGTTGGTAGTTTTCCATGAGATTTTCCATCAACGAGATCAGATTCTAGTTAAACCTGGAAATGGTCCTCAGGAGAATCCAAGTTGGAAGAATATCTGCACTGTCTTGCTCCATCACAGAACAAAGAAGACCCTGGAAAGGAAATTGGAAAATGGTGCAGAAGAGACTTATAGGAAAGTGCAGGGATTGGTGCATCTTGATGGGGTCAGAGTTAGAGATACGTTAGGCACACCAGGCACAAAATTGAAGACAGTTCCCACCCAGTAGATAAATGCATCATAATTTAATGCTGTAGTTTGTTAGTTTAAGACAGAGACTCACATACCCCAGATTGGGTATATGAATTCCTGATCCATCTCCCAATACAGTACATTGTGAAGGAATTATTGAGACAATGTCTCCTGTTGCCCAATCTGACCCAAATTTGCCGTGTAGCTGAGGTTGGCTTTGATCTCTTCATTTTCCTACCTCTACTTTCTAAGTACCAGGACTACTGGTATACATCACCACACCTGGCTCCTTAATGCAAACATTATTAATCAATTTTGTTTTTGAGGCAGAGTTAAGATCGGTTTTTGTTTAGAGTAATCCTTGGACTCTCAAGTATCAGGATTACAGAGGTGCAACACCATCATGCCCAGCTAAGAAATAAAAAAGTTCAATGACAAATAATCTCTACTTAATATATCTTATTTTTAGTTCTTATGATTTTACTTTATACACGAATGTTTTACCTGTTTGTGTGTATATGCACCACATGTGTGCATGTTGGCTCTGGAATGGAGGTTAGAAATGGCTGAGTCACCATGTGGGAGCTGGGAATTGAACCTAGGTCTTTTGCAAGAATGACAACTGCTCTCAACTACTGAGCCATCTCTTCAGACCCATCTGAGAATGCACTTTCACAGCAGGACCTTATCACTTCCCCCAGCCCTGGCTATGATGAAAGGCACCCCTCTGGGCACCTCCACAGGCCTCCAAGTGCAGGACTTTCAGTGCTTGACCAAGGGATGCTGTTATCTTTACTCCTTGACCTGTGTAACCAGAAAACATTCCTCTGGGAGCTCTTTTCTGACCCACATGATGGAAAGTGACCAAAATGGCTAAGCAGGATGTCATCTGCTCTATAATGGAGCTCCAAAAGGTTCAAGTCATTTTACAATCCAACTGAAGCCATTCTAGTGTCTCCTTTATGTCTGTTAGATAAAAATTGCAGAAGATCTCTCATCACTCTGGGCATAGACCCTGCACTAGTCCCCACCACCAAGGACCATGAATCAAAACAGAATCACTCACAGGAAAGTTCAACAAGCGGAAACTCAGCAGCACAGCTGATGGGAGAAGTCAGGAGGTAATAGCCCCATTTCCCAACAGGCCAGTCTCATTTGCTGTGATACTAAAGTTGCCTCTATCTTAATCCTTCCACACACAAAAGTAACGTTTGGGCATGGTGATGAACATCTTTATCCCTGCTAAGGTAGGAAGATTTCAATTTCCAGGCCATCCTGGGACTATATAGGAATTCTCGTGTATCAAAACAAAACAAAAATGTATCTAAAACTACGTTATGCCTTGTCTATTGTTCTCCCTCTGTGCTCTCTGATCATACCTCTCAAGAAAAGGAATTGACAGAGTTAATCCTCTTTTATCTGTTTTTGTTGTTGTTGTTTTGTTTTGGGGCTTAGAGATTTTTTTGTTTTCTTTTTTCTTTATGTTTTTCAAGACCGAGTTTCTCTGTGTAGCCTTTGCTGCCCTGGAACTTGCTCTATGGACCAGGCTGGCTTCCAACTAACAGAGACCCACCTGCCTCTGGCCTCCATGCACCACAACCACCCAGTGTATATGTTTTGTTTTTGTCCAAATCTTGTCTTTGTTCAGCCAATTAGAATCCTCATTCTACGTAATGGTCGAAGGGTTACCCCGCTGTAGAACTGACAATAGAACCAGCCCCATAAGCACTCACTAAATTCCAGTAGTTGTGATGCTGAGGCAGGAGGATCACTCATTTAAAACAAGCCTGAGCTACATGGCAAGACCCTATGTAGAAAGAAAGAAACAAAGGAAGAAAGAAAGAGGAAGGAGGGAGGGAGGGAGGGAGGGAGGGAGAAGACAGAAAAGCCACTAATAGGTTTAAATTGTAATCTTAGGAGTAGTAGTGCATAATCTCAGCATTTGGGAGGCAATGGCAGGCAGATCTCTGTGAGTTCAAAGCCAACCTAGTCTATATAGCAAGTTCAAGGCTACATAATGAGACTTTGTCTCGCAAACGTAGTTGATTAAATAAATACATAAATTAAAATGTGTCCTTTGCCACGTACCTCTGTATTCTTTTTTTTTTTTTTTTTAAATATTTTTTTAACTTTATTTATTTATTTATTTGCCTTGGAGTTTGCCTGGAACTGGAACTACAGACAGTTGTTAGCTGCCATGTGGGTGCTGGGAATCGAACCCGGGTCCTCTGGAAGAGCAGACGGTGCTCTTAACCGCTGAGCCATCTCTCCAGCCCCGTACCTCTGTATTCTTACCACAAACTTGGCTCAGTCATCTCTCCATTCATCCATCCCCCCTTTGATCTGTGTTCTCTTTCTCGCTTCCATCCATCCACCCATTTTTTCATTTAGCCGTTCAATCATCTCTTTATTCAGCCATTTTTTCCATTCCTTCTGTCCGTTCATCCACATGTGCATCCATACAGTCAGCATCCAACCACTTGGTCTATACATTTCTTACCTCACGGGTAAAAGTAGCACACGGCAAGAGCTCCACCATGCAGCAGCAAGCCTGCTTAACTTCCCTAAGTTGGGTCTTTGACCGTGAATCTGCTTATAAGAGACTTTATATTGCTGAAGATGCCTCCTGCTTTGTTTAGAGGATCTAGAGAAACCAAACTGGAGCTGGGATGGAAGCTTTCTTCTTGTCAGCTAGTCCTTATAGGCTGGAAGGTGCTGTGGAGGCTTGTGGGCAAACTGACATCAGTGGTCTTGTTCAGCTGTGGCCTCTGCATGCTACACTACCAATTGGATAGGCAACATGCCCAGTAGTGCACTCACAGCAAGTCTGTTACAGAGGTAAGCAACCGCTGTCTTCTTCTTAATTAAGTAAATTAAATATTTTTAATTAACAAAATAACTAAATATTTTAACTTTTCATTAAAATATTATTACATCATTTCCTCTCCCTCTCCTCCCTCCAACCCTTCCAATGTACCCTCTTTGATTATCCTCAAATTCATAGTTATGTATTTTAATTGCAGAATTATACTTCTAAGTATAAAAATAAAATCTGCTCAGTTTATATAATGTTACTTGTATATGTATGATTTCAAAGCTGACCACTTCGTAATGGGGAACTCATTGCGGGGAAAGGGCTCTTCCCTGGCAAAGACTATTTCTCCCACTTCTAGTATTCCTTATTTTCCCGTAGTTTTTGTTTAGGGTTGAGATGCCATGAGATCTCCCTCTTCCATGTCAGCATGTCTTGATGCTGTCCATGTTCAGGTCTTGGGTAGCAGCTATGTTGATGAGACTGAATGAGTATAGTTTCTCTGCCATTTCTAGGAGACACAATCTCACAGTAAACTTCCTGTCCTTCTGGCTCCTACAGTCTTTCCACCCCATCTTCCTCTAGGATCTCTGAGCCTTAGGTGCAGGAATTGTGTTGCAGATGTATCAGCTGGGGCTGAGTACCACACGATCACTTATTCTCTGCATTTGATCTGTTGTGATTTTCTACAACTGTCTCTGTCAATTACAAAGAGATGTTTCTTTGATGGGCTGTGAGACCTACACTTCTCTGTGTCTATAAGGATGAAACTAGAGATTAATCTGGCTTAGGAAGCTGGTGGTTGTATGTTTATCTCCAATATTCATAACTTCACTGGGCTCAGGTAACTGGCTACATTTCCAGTACAAGGCATGATTTCTTTAACAGGCCTTAAGTCTAATTAGAAAGCTATTGGTTACCACAAAGGTGTGTATGCCACTACTGTACCCTTGAGGATATTGCTGTAGTTCATAAGGATCATAGCAAAATAGAACTATTGGTTGCTTCCCTCCCATGAAAACTTGTGTGGTTAATGAAAGCTAATCTTCAGAGAGGAGGCCTTCAAGGCTGATTCAGCTCAGATCTTCTGAATATTGTGTATGAAGGACATAGTATCCTCAGCAAGAGGGACCTTCAAACTCTGGGAGGTAACCAGGGGTAACAGCAATAGTGTATAGTGTTTCGTAATTCTCTAGATTGGATAACCCTGACTAACAACTCAAAAATGGGCTCTTCGTGCCTGGTACTGGGCTATTTGTTAGACAATCTCTAGCTCTTATAGGAGGCACTGTTGGCCCAAATGGGAAATTTTTATTTAAACTGTACATGTGTATGTATACATAGACTTATATATATTATATATAATTTTAGGTAAATAGAAATAATATGATTTCTTGTGCTTTTTCTTTCCCATTTCCTTCATCAGATCACTTGTACCCTAATATTGTCCTCTTTCTTGCTCACACACCCTGGCTATGATTCCCATTTACTTTCCTGGTTTCTACAGTTTCTCCAGGGTATGTTTTTACACCTAAAGATTTGGAGTAGGAAGAACATTTGAAGTTTGCCTTTCTGGATCTGTGTTTCCTCACTCAGTATGAACTTTGCTAGTTCCAGCCATAAATTTGCCTACAAATGTCATAATTTTATTGTTCTCTATAGTCGAAGAGGAGTCATAGTGTATATGAACCACATTCACATCATTCATTTGTCAGTTGAAGGACATTTAAATTGTTCCCATTTCCTAGCTATTGCGAATAACCAACCATTTAATGACTGAATTTGCGGCCTGCTCCAAAGGAAGCAGTTCACATCTACTCAAAACCTAGTCAAAACCCAAGGTTGGGGAGGTTGTGAGCCCTAGTGGGGAAGTTACTGCTGTTATTTGGCTAACTGGATATAATGTGCCCCAAAAAATTACCCTCTAAATGTTTTCATTTGGGCCCCTGTGTCCAGAGAGGCCTCTCTCTCAGTCCAAGAGGCTCCTGGCCAGTCTGTGTTCTGAAAATAACTGACTGTTGAAAGCTAAACCTTAGATGGACATCTATGTCACCTCCCTCAAGCCTCCGGGAGTGTCATGGATGAGGAGACAGAAAGACCATGAGAGCCGGAAGAAGGGTGGAGTTTCATGGAACCCTCTTCTAGGCACAATGGAGCCTTCGTACTCTTGAACTCAGCAGCTGTGACTATCAACACAATCCCAAGATTGTACCCGTCAACATTCTTTACTTTTTCATTTTTCTTCTGTTATTATTCCTGGGGCGGGGGTGGGGGGGCGGGCACAAGTGGGGAAGGTCGGGGACACCTTAGTGGAGTTGGTTCTCTGTTCTACCTTTCTTTGGGGTCCAGGGATCAAACTCTGGTCACCAGGTTTGCACAGCAAGCACTTTACTCTCTGAGGTCTCACAGGTCCTGTCATGGAGAGGAGAGGGAACTCATGAGGCCTGACCCCTTGCTAATGCTATAAAGGCTGTTAATGGTTGCTGAGGCAGGGAGACATTCTCTTCAGTGTTGTAACCATTGCTAAATGCCCAGACTCTTGCCAATAACCAATTTTATTGTTCCTATAAGGAATCCTAAATATAACTAAGCTCAGTGGTTCACAAAAAAAAAAAAAAAAAAAAAAAGAAGAAAGAAAGAAAGAATGGACATGGCAACAGAAGGGGACTATAATCACGTAAACTGAAGAGGAAGGGGATAGTGAGTGGGAGGGAATTGTATGGATGTGAGATCCAGCCCTAACCTGATGGCACTGAGTTATTGCTTGCCCAGAAATGAACTGCTCTATCCCAGTCATTCAAGTGCTCAGACCTGAGTAAGAATTTACAGTTTCCCCAGTGATGATTAAAGAAACTTAATATAGAGCCAGGCACCACTTAAGGGCTATTGACCTTTAGCTCTGGAATGCCTGGGAGATCCTAGTGGCCTGCAGGTGAGATAAAAGTAAGATAATGAGCTGTGAGATTAACGATGCCTTAGCTTCCATTAAAAACCTGCTTATCGGGGCTGGAGAGATGGCTCAGCGGTTAAGAGCGCCGTCTGCTCTTCCAGAGGACCCAGGTTCAATTCCCAGCACCCACATGGCAGCTAACAACTGTCTGTAGTTCCAGTTCCAGGCAAAACACCAAGGCAAATAAATAAATAAATAAAGTAAAAAAAAAAAAAAAAAAACCTGCTTATCACTGTGAGGAAGGGATGAAACGGCCCTTGATTACTATATATCGGGAAGGATAGATATGTAAAAAGAAAAGAAAGGAAAGCAATTTTCTTGCCCAGCTGTGAACTCCATGGATATTTGTAGTTAATACCTTTCTGGTGTCTGCCCTTAAAAACCCTTAACCTCTGCTTCCACAGAGCATGCTGTGTGGGCTCCAAGACTACCTTCCTTCTGCTGGCAGGAAGAAGAAATTCATTTAATCTTAATTTGAATTGAGTCTAAATCTCTGATTTCTCCCAGTGGACTCAAACACTACAACAGGGACAAGAGAGAATTGTAAGAATAAATATGATCAAAATACAGTGTATACAAATGTAAAAATTTCATAACAAAACCTATTAGTATATATAATATATTTAATATATTCTAATAAAAAACTAAAAGCAGGGAGGGAAGCCTTAAGATGGCTCATATAGCAAAGGCTTTTGCCACCAAGCTGAATCGCCGAGTTTGATCTCTGGGTCCCACACATTAAGAGAAAAGCAACTTGTACAAATTGTCTTCTGACTTCTGCATACTGCGTTACATACATGCCCACACACACACTTAATAAATATGTACATTTCTAACTTAAATAAAATTATTAAGAGAAACCTGGCAGGGTTTTTACAAGCATCAACAAATTGCACATGAATGGTGGACTCTGTCTTGTTATTGCAATCATTGACTGAGATGCTAAGGGTTGAGCCCAGGGCTGAATTTGCTCACAAATCCAGACCTAGTCTGACTCTGGAAGGCTGTAGGTAACAGACTGAGATAGGGAAAAGATGGGGGGACAAGGAGTTAGCAAATGTGTCCTAAGAAAGGAATAAATGGATGTGGGGTGGGGCCAGCGGCCAGCCTAGTCAGCAGGAGGCAATTTGGAACAGGTTGACTATAGAACCCAGAGACTGGGGTTGGTGACTGGATTTCAAAGCCCTCCTGAGGGAACTTGGGATTCTGGGTCTAGAAGGTTAGGAAGATAGGCAAGCCTCAGTTTCCTTCATCTACTGTCACAGGGCAGAGATTAATCGTGTATGTGTGTGTGTGTGTGTGTGTGTGTGTGTGTGTGTGTGTACACAATACATGTGGAAACCAGAGTTCAAGTTTGGGTACTATCCTTATGTGCTGTCCTCAGGTGCCATCTACCCTGTCCTTGAGGCAGGAACTTTCACTAAAACTGGAGCTCATCAAAAGCCACAGTTAGGGCTGGAGAGATGGCTCAGCGGTTAAGAGCACCGTCTGCTCTTCCAGAGGACCCGGGTTCAATTCCCAGCACCCACATGGCAGCTAACAACTGTCTGTAGTTCCAGTTCCAGGCAAACACCAAGGCAAATAAATAAATAAATAAATAAAGTTTTTTTTTTAAAAAAAAAAAAAAGCCACAGTTTTGGGGAAGTCTCTAAACCTGAAGTATGTCAGCCCAGAATGTTTTTTGTGCTTAAAAGCTCACCCTGAGAAAGAAAGACTTGGGGCTTCACTGGGATCCTGAACACTGGTGTAGTTACTAGCTGGCTAATAAAGACTTTCTATTGGCTTAAACTCATGTCTAAGAAATCTTCTCAGGTGAATACTCCACCATCTTAAGGCTCTGTGATTGCAAAGGTCCCAAGATGACCCTGTTTTAAAGTCAGTTGACTTGGGCTTAATTTCAGATGTAAAGCTCCTTCCTCACAGTACTCAGAATGTGTTTGACCAGATAACCTGAAGAAAAGGACCTGTAGATTCTACTGAGTATCCTATCCCCACAAGGCTCTGCCGCCAATCCCAGCCTTCATCATCACCACTGCAGAGGCACAGAAGCCAAGATCCATGAAAGCACCTCACAGGTGCAAAAGCAGCATCGAGCTGCGTCTAGTATCGCAAACACACCATCAAGGCAGGAGCCATGACCTCAGGACACAGAGTGTGCACGGCTTTGGTGAAACTGGTGCATGGTCAGTTACCATTCCAGTATCACACTCAGTGCTGTTTTTCTTGTTAACTGTATTTAACCATGCTGGGAGACAAGGACACACACTCATTTTGTGGATGAGGAAACTAAGGCTCTCCAAAAGTAAGTCATCTGTTCAGGTGACAGGGGGGATTAGTGGTAAGATTAGAACTACACATTGGTCTCCAAGTGACCAAGTATGTGCCCTCCACCCTCCCTACCCCAGGAGCCTCCACCCTCTCAATAATCTATAATTATTAAGTCATGAGACCAGCCCTGGGCCAATTCAATATTCAGGGCCCTTAAATCCTGCTTTTCTCCAGGTGGCCAGAGTGACAGAGGGGTGAGGCAGCCCCAGCACACCTACAGGATGGGATATCTGCAACAGAAGATATCTTCATCAGACCAGGGATTAACACTCCAAACAGGATCCATGCAGGCTCACTTCAGAGACATAGTCCTCAACGCACAGCTCACTTCCCTAAGGGTGTCTGCTTTATCAGAAGTACATGTTCAGGAGCTGGAAAGACTGCTTAGTGGGCAAAGGATGTGAGGACTCAGAGTCTGAATCCCCAGAACCCACCAAAATTCAAACAGGTATGGAGCCTTCTGTTTAATTGCAGCATTCAAGAGGTGGAGACAGATTAACCATAGCAAGCTGACTGGCTAGAATAGCTGGAATCTGATCAATAAATAAAGTAGATTGATCAAGCAAAATACCTAGAGTCAACATTGGTCTTCCATATGCATGTGCACACTCACTTGCATGAAACACACATGTGCCCACACTTGGAAAGTGCATGCATGTGCTTGGCAAAATAAACGCAAGTGCTCTTCAATTCCATGGTTGAAAACTCAGTAAATCAATGGAGCATTTTACTTTGTATGAAAGTTACCAAACATCACAGCTTAGTCCAGCCTACTGGAAATGTGTTTCAAAGACCCACATTAGCCGACAGTTGGGCAAGACCATTTGACGTAAAATCCATTACATAGTAAAGAACAAAACAGCTCATGCCATTTACCTGCAGGATGGCAACAGCTTCCCTTTACTGTCTCTCAGCTGACAGGAACTGAAGTTGCTGGCCTGGAAAGAGCTCAAATTTCTAAATTAAATCATAGTTTAAACTGCATATTGCCCTCACAGGATCACCAACTCAGAAATCCTGAAATGGGATCCCTTTGCATAGTGTTCTTGGAGTCATTTTCCGGGACCAGTCAGAACTCATAAGTGATTCCTGTGTAGATTCAATGTCCACCTGGTGTCCAGACCACCAGCCTTTGTCTGGTGGCTCTTGGTTTGGTTTGGTTATTTGGTTATTTATTCGATGTGTGGTGTGTGTGTGTGTGTGTGTGTGTGTGTGTGTGTGTGTGTGTGTTTCTGGCAGTACTATACACTGAGCCTAGATCCTCATGCTTGCCAAGTTATATAGTCACTGAGTTACTTTCTTAGCCCTGAGGCTCCTTAAATAGAATTCTGAGAACTGGTCAGACACCCTAAGCCAGTGCTTCTCAATCTCTAATTGAGACCTCTAATGCTGTGACCCTTTAATACAGTACCCTGTGTTTCGGTGACCCCCAACCATAAAATTATTTTCATTGCTACTTCATAACTATAATTTTGCTACCGTTTTGACTCATAATGTAAATAAATATCTGTTTTCCAATGGTCTTAAGTGACTCCTCCCTGTGAAAGGGTCATTTGACCCCCCCCCAAAAGGGTCACACCCCACAGGTTGAAAATCACTGCACTAGACCAAATCTTAAGAA
>PVIH01014902.1:18911-51854 GCA_004025045.1 Sigmodon hispidus
AAAAAAAAAAAAAAAAAAAAAAAAAAAAAAAAAAAAAAAAAAAAAAAAAAAAAAAAAAAAAAAAAAAAAAAAAAAAAAAAAAAAAAAAAAAAAAAAAAAAAAAAAAAAAAAAAAAAAAAAAAAAAAAAAAAAAAAAAAAAAAAAAAAAAAAAAAAAAAAAAAAAAAAAAAGAAAAAAAAAAAATTCGTGACCAAAGAAGCTCAGAGCAGGAAGGTCATTCAGCCTTCATCAAAATGTTTTGGACTGCCGAGGGATACATGTTAAGGGGGCTGAAGCAGGAGATTACAAATTCAAGGACAGCCTGGGCTATATGGGAGGTGATAAGATAGAATTTCCTCAGAGGCAAAATTAATGCTACAGTAGTCCTGTAGTGGTGGCTCGTGCCTTTAATCCTAGCATCCTGAGGCAGAGGCAGGTGGATTTCTGTGAGCTCAAGACCAGCCTGGTCCACAGAACAAGTTCCAGGACAGCCGGGCTACACAGAGAAATCCTGTCTTGAAAAACAAAAAAACAAGCAAGAAAGATTACTACAGTAAGCTCAGACTACCTGTGGGGAAAACTAGCATCTTCTGCTCCTAAGGACTCAGTTTCCTTAGTTGTAAAAAGGTAGGTTAGAAAACAAACAAACAAACAAGCAAACAGCCATTTGGCTTTACGGAGATGGGATTTACGGAGATGGAAGCAGACCAGGAACTGGGCATTAGGCTGAGCTCCCTCCCACTTGACGTGGACCAGTCTTCAGTGCCAGGCACTTCCTTCCCAGGAAAAGAGCAGAAGTGAAGTGGAGGGAGGAGGCGAGGGGAGGGGAGGAACCAGCGTCGCCCCACCTCCCTCCCGCGGGCTGGGATCTTGGGCGCTTCACCGCAGGAGCTGGCATTGAGCGCTGTGATGTGGGCTGCGCTGTGGCTGCTGTGCGCCGGGGCCTGGCTGCTGAGTGCCCAGGCCACCGCCGAGCTGACCGTGAACGCCATAGGTACGTGGGCGAAAGCGGGAATGCAGGGCTCCGGGAGTACCGGAGGAGGGACGAGGAGTCCCGGGGTGGTCTCGGGGAACCGTGATCGTGATCGGAGGGACAGGCTTCTGGGTGTCCAGACTCCCTCTTGTCCAGACCTAGATGCAGAAGCCCTCAGCCCTTTCTGCCCTCCAGGTGAGACAGTTGAGGACGCAAAACTTTCCTGCCCTGCCACGGAGCAAGATGTCCCAGCCTGTTCTGACCCTTTCTGCCGACTTGGCCCCCAGGGATGTCCCTGCCTTGGCTGTTAGTCGGTCTGTGGCATGCTAGGGAAAAGTTCCTGCCTTGCAGAACATACTGTCCCACAGCAGTTCTGACCCTATTGCGAGTGGTGTGCAGGGAAGAGCTGGATCAGAAAAGCGGCTCTAACTTGACAAAGTGCAACGATGCCCAGGCCCTTCCTAGTAAATACTTTAGTTCTGTACAACCATTGGTCTCTGCAGCAGCTCCTAAACGCTCGCTTGTGGGCCGAAAGCACCCGCAGGTAGCTTGTTCTAATAGGTGTTTATTTATGGACAGTGGAATTAGATTAAATGATTTTCAAACGCAGCTGTTTCTACACACACCTGCCAACCATTTTTAAGTGTAAAGAGCCTTTCGATCAAAGTCAGGACTGTGGTTTTCTAGCGCTACTTTGGGTGTGTCAGCAGGACATACAAAACTATACTTTCTTTTTGTTAATGATTTTATTAGCATATATTAATTAAACATAATGATGAGTTTAATTATTACATGTGTATTTAATATACTCTGATCATACTTCAGCCTTTGCAACCCTCCGTTGTCCCCCCCTCCCACTTCCACTTTCTTTCTCTTTCCAGTTTGTCCTCTCTCTCTCTCCCTCTCTCTCTCTCTCTCTCTCTCTCTCTCTCTCTCCCCCACCCCTTCCTTACCCCACTTTAAATCTTTTTCTGGCCCTGTGAGTTTTATTAGGGTTATTTACTGGACCGCCTTACCAACAGCTTCAGCACTATAGGCAATCTATCTTCCCTCCCCCAGTAACTAAATTGCCCCTCCACCCTTTTTTGTTTCGTTTGTTCTGTTTTTAACTCACTGTGTAGCCAAGGATGACGTTGAACTCCTGATCTTTTTGCCTCTATCCCCCAAGACATACAGGCATATGTCATGCCCTAATCATAAAAATATTCCTTTTAGGGAGATAGCTAAGTGGGAAAAGTACTTGGTATACAAGCCTGAGAGCTAAAATTCTGATCCCCGGAACTATGTAAGAGTGGGTCAGGCACAGTAGCACTTGGGGGTAATGATGGGGGATCCTGGAGTAAGCAGGCTAAGTTAGATTACTGCCAACTCCTGGTTCAGTTAAAGACCCCTGCCTCAGTAAAGTGAAGAGTGATAGACAAAAAGGTGATGTCCCCGAGCATACACAGAGCACCTGTACATGGCACACACATACACATGTAAAAATAATTAATTAATGAAATGAACAGTCATAGTAAGCTTAGGATGGATCTGACGTTCCCCTAAGGTCATCTGTATTTTCATCCACTGACACTCTATGAGAAATTCTGGGGCTTTCTCCTCTTGTTGATTTGGAAAACCCCCAAGAGGCACAGCCATCTGCCTGCTGCAGAACCTGGTCTAGGCTGAGATTTGTTTTCTCTGAAGGCTTCAACCACAGCAGACCCTTAACCAGGATTTGGAATCCCCTGAGCCCTGGGACCTGTCTTGAAGAACTATGCTTTTTTTTTCCTAAAGAAAAATGACCCTGGCTTAGGTGCTGGAGCAAGTCGGGGGCTTATAGACTGAGATGTAAATACCACATAGCAATGACCTTTATTTTACTGTGCTGGCTTGGGTCCCTGGGGATCCCTGGGGCAACATAGAGCCATTCTGAATAATCCAGCACAAATGATGTCAGAGAAATCAGTCTAGACCCTTTACTTCAAAACTGCCGATTTGACCAGGTGTGATACATGCCCGTAATCTCAGTACTCACAGAACCAAAGCATGAAGATTTTGAGTTCAAGGCTACCCTAAGCTATATAGCCAGACACTGTCCTAAACACACATACAAAAGATATATTTCTACTCAAGTTTTACTTTTTTAGGTTTAATGATGACTTTTCATAGTGTACAATATGTTTGGGAAAAATTAGTCAAGGTTGTCATAATAATAGTGATCATTGCTCAACCTAGAATAATTTTTTAATGTTTAAGAAGCAAATAATTGATATTTTGCTTTTGCAGAAAAGAATATAAAGTGATTTAAAGTAAGTTAAATTTAGCCTCCATTAGGCTAAATTTTGTGGAACAGAAAGATAGGGAAAAAAATATGTAAAATATCTAATTCTTGTTGCTGTTGCTGGTGGTGTTTTGAGGAAGGGTATTTATGTAGCCCAGGCTTTCCTTGAATTCCTCCAGAGCTTCCTTCCTCGTCTTCCAAAGCACTAGAATTAGCAGGCTTGTGCCTCCATGCCCAGCAATTTATCCAACACTGTGTTCGTATGGGGGGCAGTATATGTATGTATTATGTGTGTTCTCCCATGGACACACAAGTGAATAGGTGTGTGTGTGTGGAGGCCCAAGGTTAATATCAAGAATCTTTCTGGATTGTTCTTCCACCTTATTCACTGAGGTGGAGTCTGTCAGTCAAACTAATTTGCCTAGTGTTACTGGACAAACTCTGGGCACTCCCCTCTGCCACCCCAGGCTGGAAGTACAGGTTGGCTTCCATGGCATTTAGTAGATTCTGGAAATCCAAGCTTCAATCCTCTGCTTTCATAGCCAGGGCCTTAACTGCTCAGCCCTCTCCCCAGCCCAATGGACTTATTTTCAAATGTCAATATCTAACGTAAGGGGCCAGTGAGATGATTCAAAGAGTCAAAATGCTTGCTATGAGGCCTCACACCTTGAGTTCAATTCCCAGAATCCACATGGTGGAAGGCAAGAACATGCTTCAGAACACTGTCCTTTGACCACTACAGTCATACCATGGTATGTTCATGTATACATATCTACACTGTAAAAAATAAAAAATTTAAACATTTACTATACATTGGAATATATCTTTTGTAGCTATTTAAATTTAAAATGAAAAATTTTATATCATGTACAATAAAATATTCCCAGTACCCCAAAAATTTGTTTCTGGGTAGACATGAAAAAAACATCCATGTCAGGTGCTGGTAGCTCACACCTTTAAGCCCAGCACTTGGGAGGCAGAGGCAGGAGGATCTCTGTGAATTCGAGGCCAGCCTGGTCTACAAAGTGAGTTCTAAGACAGCCAGAGCTGTTGCACAGAGACACTCTGTCTTGAAAATCAAAAAAAAAAAAAAAATCTACTCACTCCTGATAGAACCAACAACAGACCAAAGTGAGAATACTACCAAAGTCCAACTTGATGAACCAGTAATTTTTACTGAAATTACTTACTGGGTTGTGGATGAGGGGTTAGTTACAGAAATATAAATAACTCAAAGACAGCTGCATTACCACAAGGCCACTCCCTCAAGGGAGACAGGTCAGGAAAGCTGGAAACCTGGAGCTTAGCTGTCCACCCCGGCATGGGAGACAGCTCAGAAAAACCTAGGAACCTGGGTCTGGGCTGGTCTTTGCTCCTCCAGACAGTTACCACCCACTCTGGAGATCTGGGTTTTTGGGATGCACATGGTAGAAGGAAAGATATCTTTGAATGTGTACACACACACACACACACACACACATACACACACACACCCCAATAAGTATACTTTAAAATTTTTAGGTATAGCACTGATGGGAGCTGCTCAGTGGGTAAAGTGTTTATGACACTAGTATGAAACCTAAGTTCTGGTCCCCAGCATCCACATAAAAAAAAAAAGCCAGATGTTAGGCACACACTTGTAACCACAGTGCTGAGAAGCAGAAACAGAAGGACCCCAGAGCTTTTGAGCCAGCCAGTATAGCCAAATGGCTATGCTTCATGTTCTTCCAAATACTCTGTCTCAAGAAACAAGGTGGGAAGAGGTAGGGATAGAGGGCGATATCCAAAGTCAACCTCTGGGTTGACTCTACACATGTACACATGGGTGCTTACCTCCCCCAAATAGCACATACAAATAGCAGTTTCTTAAAATTTCTTGCGGTGGGGCTGGAGAGATGGCTCAGCGGTTAAGAGCACCATTTGCTCTTCCAGAGGACCCAGGTTCGATTCCCAGCACCCACATGACAGCTAACAACTGTCTGTAGTTCCAGTTCCAGGCAAACACCAAGGCGAATAAATAAATAAATAAAGTTTAAAAAAAAAAAAACTAAAGCAGAAAGTATCCCAAAAAGATTCAGGGTTCAACCTAAGACTTCCCAAGGGCCATATGAAAGCATTAAAAAAATAATAATAATAAAATAAAAAAAATTTCTTGCGGTAACAAAGCAGAAAGGGTTTGAGTTCCTTTCTGTCCTTAAACAGTAGCTAACCTACATCAACCTCCTCTTTGGTATTTTTTCAAATGCAAATCAACTGGGTACAGTGGCACACACCTTTAATTCCAGCACTCCAAGGCAGAGGCAGGCAGATCTCTATGAGGCCTGCCAAGGCTACATAGTGAGATGCTGCTTAAAGTAATAATAATTATATAAAAAGTAAAAATAAATAACTAAAATGAAATGCAAGTCAACCATTCAAGCGCCCTAGTTAGCTGTAATCTCAACATGATCACGAGGCGTAAGCAGACCTAATTTTTTTTTTCTTCTTTTACAGAAAAGTTTCACTTTAAGTCATGGATGACACAGGTCAGTGACCAACTTCTTCTTTTGAAGTTTCTCTTGACACAAAGCTTCCTGTTTGCAAACTAAATTGTATCAGAGTTGAGACAAAAACACTTTTCCAACCTTGCATTGTCCTGGGTTCTTCCACACTTCAAACTGACCAAACCCTGGGAAGGATACAGTGAAGTAAGCTTCTAAATAGTGTTGCCCAGTGATGAGCCTGCCAGAAGACTTTCATGCCTTCTCTTCATTGGTGGAGTTTGTATTTGAAGCACTTTGTATAGTGGCTTCAGAATCTTTGAAGAACACCAGTATGTACAGTTTTGAAAATGGCAGGCTCTGCCATTCAGTTGGCTTAGCAATGAGCCGCAGTGTCCACAGGCCACTAGAGTTTCACAGGTCTCCTCAGTGGAGTTTTCTGAACTCTTAACTGATGTCTTGACAGTTGTATGGTCTTCACTCTGGCTACCCGTCCCTGGAGGTAAAGGATTGCTTTGTAACTTCCTGATACTCATCTAACTGTAGATCTGTCCTGAGAAAGTGGCACAATGAAAACCTCCATGTGCTGGGGATGCAGCACAGTGGATAGCATGCCTGCCTAGCATGCTCAGAACTCTGCATTGATCCCCAGCACCCTGTAACCCTGGCACAGGAGCATGTGCCTGTAATCCCAGTCCTGGAAGTGAAGGTAGAATCAGAAACTTAGATGTTCGTGATCATCTTGTCTAGGAACATTAAGCCAGCCTACATACATGACACCCTTGGAGGAGTCTTGGGGGGTGGCGGATCTCTAAAGACTCCCTCTGGTAAGCTTCACCTATTCTCATGACTTGCTGCTGGTGTGTTTTGTTTTAGCACCAAAAGACATACAGCTCGTTGGAGTACAACTACAGACTGCAGACGTTTGTCAACAACTGGAGGAAAATAAATGCCCACAACCAAAGGAACCACACATTTAAAAGTACTGGGGAGCCCCCTCCCCTGCCCAGGCCTCTGGGAGAAGGAGGGGTGGGAACATCTCAGATCTGGAAAGAAAACAATTAGTGGCAGAGTTTGGCTAAGGGTCCACTCAGGGATAATGGGTGTAGAGAGCAGGAACTAGACTGTGAGGATGTCTTTGATGAACCCCATATAATAATAGCTCTAAGGGTATAAATTTAGATGGTACTGCTAAGCTCTGTGGAAGTCCTGAAGTTTACAAAAGATTCTAGAGGAGCCCTGCCCCTCCAGCCCCCCACCAACCATCTCAGGACACACATACAACCTAGATCTGTTTGGGTTGCTGTGAAACCTCAAATCTCAGCCTGCTTTGAGCCCATGAGCAGTCTCTGGAGTCACCTAGCTTCACTCTGGGTGAGGGTCACTAGAAACACATCAGGTGTGATCACTGCAGGTGCTGAGAAATAATGGCAGCTCAGCTGAAGGGATTTGGGGCAGCAAACATGAACAGGTGTCTAGTCCGAGTCTGCCTGGCATTGGCATATGACCTTGGAGTAGGGGCTGCCTGGCATATGACTTTGGAGTAGGGGCTGACTGACTGTGGAGCTGGCTGGGTTGCAGGGAAGCCTGGGAAGACACTACAGCTGTGGGGCTCTTTACCTGGGAGTTCATCAGTCTCATAGTGGGAATCTGAAACAGTGGGTGTCTAGGCTGCATCCCAGATCTGCTGCATACACCAGCAAGTCTGGGGTGCCTCTGCCTGAGTACCTCTGAGGTACAGTATCAGGTGCTCTTGCTATATTGAATCATATGAAATAGAGAATTTTATAGGAACCAAGTTTAGTGGCCATAAATAGAATGGGTAAACAAGGACTCTTGGTTTTTTTCTGGGTTTTTTGTTTGTTTGTATGTTTGTTTATTATCAGTTGACTATGGCCTCTATTTCATGTGATTTTCCCTTTTTTTCAGTGGCATTGAATCAGTTCTCAGACATGAGCTTTGCTGAAATAAAACGAAAATACCTCTGGTCGGAGCCTCAGGTTGGTGTTGCTCATTGTAAATAAATCCGGATCTTTTCACCCAAACCTGTAAAATAAACATTAAGCCTACTATGTTTTCAGCTACTCAGTCCTATCCCCAGCCATGCCTACACAACCCTGAATTCTTGGAGGAGCAGGAAGAGCAGGAGGAGCCATCTTTCTGCAGTCTCTTGGTGTGGGACTCTGGCCTTAGTAACAGGAAGCCATGATCTGGAAGTAGCATATAAAATACAGGTGTCCAGTAAAACATGAATTTCAGATAGGCCCTTGTTGTGAGATTCGGTTTCATGTAGCCTAGGATGACCTGGATCTAAACATTAACCAAGGCTGGCCTTGAACTCCTGATCCTCCTGCATCTACTTCAAAAGTGCTGGGATTATGGATGTGTGTCCATATTCAACTATTCATTACACATTCCCTTTTGTATGTGTGTATGCATGTGTGCTTGAATGTATGTGGTATATGTATGGTTGATGTGTGTGTGTGTGTGTGTGTGTGTTAAATGAAAATAAGAAGGAAGGACAGGACTGCTTCTAGGTACAGTGGAGCAGATATTGTAGATAAAGGGAGAGCACAGAGCTGGAGAGATGGCTATAGTAAAAAGTTTCTGGTCCAGCCTAGCCCCAAGATCCAGACCAGCAGTCCCAAATAATCACATTAAGTCTTATATTAATTACATGCTCGTTGGCCTATGGCTCAGGCATATTATCAGCCAGCTCTTGCATCTTAACCCATTTCTACTCATCTGTGTCTTGCCACGTAGCGTGCAGTGTCTCCTCCCCACTTCCACTTTATCAATGCTCAGATTTCCCACCTACCTATAAGCTGGGTGGCCATAGGCCAAAACAGTTCCTTTATCATCCAGTGGTAGTTCACAGTGTATAGAAAGACATCCCACATTAGATGGCTCAGCAGTTAAGAGCACTAGATGCTCTTCCAGAGGACCTGGGTTCAGTTCTCATTTACTCCATGGTAGTTCACAACTGTCTGTAACTACAGTTCCAGGGCTCCAACACCTTTACATAGACATGAATGCAGACTAAACTCCAGTGCACATAAAATGAAATTAAATAAAACCTTTAAAAAAAGGAGAGCATATCCTGAGACAATGACATCTGGGAGAGTCCAGAATGGACATGACCCTGAGCCACGTGAGCAGAGGGTCAGGGGAAAGGGAGACAGAAGAAAGCCAGTGCAGCAGCCAAGAGGGCAAAGGTCAAAAAGAGGGCAGGTAACCAAAATGACTGTATTATATAGGGAAGAGCCTCTGAGGGAAGGGCAGCCCAGCTCCTCTGCTGGAAACCTTGGGGTACAGGGCAGGATATGCCAGCCATACCCTGTAACAGATAGGAACTAAGAGATGCTCAGAGAACCTGGTGGTCAGGTCTGCTTTGATATGTTAAATAGGTACCTCAGCCATTTGTTCCAAGGATTGAGACTTAATTTGTAGTATATGTCTGTTTATGGTAGATGCACATGTATGGTGGATGCATGTGTGGCAGTTGCATGAGTACACTTGCCTACACATAAACATGTGCACATGAGTAGGCCACAGGTTAGCATCCCTATTTTCCTCCAATGCTCTCCACCTTACTTTAAGATTTATTTTTATATATTTATGTATACATGTATGTGTGCATATGTATATGTATAAATATGCATATATGCCATATTATGTGGGTACCCATGGAGGCCAGAAGACTGTATTGAAGTTGAAGTTATAGTTGTAAACCACTTGATGTGGGCACTGGGAATCAAATCAGGTCTTCTGAAAAAGCAGCAAGTACCCTTAACTGCTCAATACAGAGCCATCTCTCTTTACCATCTTTTCTTCCCAGACAAGATCATATAGTGCTGGCCTTGAACTCACAGAAACCCTCTTGCCTCTGCCTCCTGAGTGCTAAGATTAAAGGCATGTGGCACTACACCCAAGCTTCTACCTTAACCTGGAGCTCATCCATTGGCTAGACTAGCTGATCATCAAGTCCCCAGAACCTGTCCCCCCCCCACTCCAACCCCCACCCCCAGTACTGTGGTTACAAAGTCACACAGCTGTGAGGACTCAGGTCCTCATTTGCATACAACATCTCCCCAGTCAATTCCCTTTTAACGATTCCATTTTAATTATGATTTTCTTGAAAATAATATTTTTGGTTGTTTCAGAATTGTTCAGCCACCAAAGGTAACTACCTCCGTGGTACTGGCCCCTATCCCTCCTCCATGGACTGGCGGAAGAAAGGAAATTTTGTCTCAGCAGTGAAGAATCAGGTATGCACAGCAGTCCCCCCATTTTCCCTTTAAAACTGCTATGTTGTCAGACATGCTAGGATGAAGAACTCAGATGCTCACAGCACCTTGGCAAGCACATCCCTACTTCTGCCTTTCCCCTCCATCTCTGCAAGGCTTTAGATGTCATTGCTTTCAGGTTTGGCAGCTCTGGAGGATGAAAATGGCCCCCTAGATGGATAAAGTCCTTGTCTTCCTGCTCTACACACTGTCCAAAATCCTCCCATGACTTGCACATCTGTCCTGCTGAGTTGCTCAAGACATCTTCCCTGAGCCCTCAGAGTTCCAACACCAAGGACCCTTTCTGCCTGGAATGCACTCTCCTGGCTGGCTGCCCTTGTGGAGTGGTTCTAAGTAGGTAGTGATGGGTAAGCCAGGCTAGCATTTCTCACATACATGCACTGGGTGTGTGGTGGGGTGGTCTTTGCTGATAAGAGAGGTAAAGTAGGGCAGGGCATAGTAGACTTAGCCAGGTACCTGGCTTTTCCCCAGGTTATGAGGGATTTTAGTGCACACTCTCCTGAAGACTAGACGTCATGCTCTGCTGTTTCTGCAGCCCTCTGCTCCCTCCCCTGGAAATGACAACACAGCAATATTCTCAAAGATGCTGACCTTTCCATTCCAAGAAACTGAGGTTAAGATTGCCTTCTCAGAAACTCTTGGCTTTATTCGGGAACTACCCACAAGAAGCATGGCTTTTTAATGAGAACCATGTGATACAAAAGGCATGTGACACAGCTCCACATTTTTTTCAGGCTCACCACAGCCTAGAGCTTTCCAGGCTAACTAGATGTGAGAGACACATTTCAAGGGAGCAAAACAAGCTTCTGCCCCAGCAGGAAATGTGAAGAGCAATAGTGACCCAAAGGTGTGTAGTGTAGGCCCTGTAGAATATCAGGCAGTTCCAAGAAAGGAAGCCTAAGCCTGCTCACTGGACAGGTGGGGAGCAGATGGCTCTGAGTTGTCCTGTTATTGGCCACTAGATAGGACCTGGGACAGAGACAAGGCCATTCATTATTCAGGGGTACATGTGACATCTTATGGCGGCTACTTTGCAATGACAGACTGTGGCCATCATACCACACATCAGCTCTGAAAGCCCCTCTGAACTGATATAACTGTACAGAAGGAGAGAGTGAGTAGCTAGCTCAAGATTCAAGATATACAAGAGGAGATTCAAAACCAGGTCTCTGCCAGGGATGGTGCCACTCTCCCATAATCCCCACTGAAGCAAGAGAATCTCAAATTCAAGGGTGGTCTCTGATACATGGTGAGACCCTGTCCCAAAACACACACACACACACACACACACACACACACACATACACACACACACACACGTAATCCTAGCACTTGAGATCCCAGTACTTGGGAAATATGCATGCCTTTAATCTCAGCACTAGGAAGTTTGAACCAGGAAGTGATATGACTGAGCAGAGAAAGTTATGTAAGGCAGGAAGAGAGAAGAGTTTGCCTCTTCCCTTTCTGCTGAGGACTCACAGTCATTCAGTCTGAGGAGGAATCATGGAGACAGGACCTTCCCCTTTCAGCCTGGGAAGTTGACTGGGTGAGAAATGGCTGTGGCTTGTTCCTCTGTCTCTCTGATCTTTCAGCTTTTCCCCAATATCTGGCCCCAGGTTTTTATTATAAGATCAATTAGAACTCATACAACAACAGCCTCCATTGTGGCTAAGCATCCTCTTTGACCTTCTTTGTGTCCTGACTAGATCTTCCTTCTCCAAAAGAAAGAATTCAAGAGTAGAGGGAGTTTGGCTTTTGAGGAGGAATTTAAGAGACATTTTAAAAGTAGAAGATAGAAGATAAACAACTCATCCTCTTCGACAAATAAACAGATTTATGAGGACACTGCTGCTGCCCAGATCACACAACTAGTACATGAAGGAGCTAGGATTTAGACTGATAGCCTGGGTCCAGTACCAGACACCTAACCTGACCTAACCTTCCAATGGTGTAGTAAATTGGGAACTGGCCAGCAGCAAGGGCATTGAATGGAATGAAATTAGCAGAAAGATGAGAGAGAAGATTCTAGAAAGAACTTTGGTAAATTCCATTGCAAAAGAGGATCCTGCAAAGGACTCTTCAAGGTAGAAGAACTGGAGGCCATAGAATAAGCTCAGGAGGGTTTCTGGCCCTAGCAAAGTAGGAAATTGTTCAAGGTAGACCCAGATTGGGAGTCCACCGGGCTGGTCAGAATCACTCCTCAGGAGCCTCAGTTTCTGCATTGTGGAGGAAGGATACTAGCCTCCTGAACATGTGCAGGGTCTTATGGACTGACCTGGTAGCAGAGGCTTGTAAAGGGCATTCAGGGACCAAGGTTCCCACACTGGTGAAAGGAGCTATGTCCTGGGGGCACATTCATTGACTTCCTCTGTTCACATTTCCTCTCTAGGGGTCCTGTGGCAGCTGCTGGACTTTCTCCACTACGGGGGCCCTGGAGTCTGCTGTGGCTATCGCCAGTGGAAAGATGCTGTCTTTGGTAAGGAGTCAGCTGCATGTAGAACATTTCCTCCAGATCACCTCACTGGGCCTGGGCCTTCAGGCTCATTCATGGTATTAGCCATGAGTTCTGTCTATTTTTATCTGATCTCATGTCCCAACCTCGAAGGCATTTAGCCTGGGGATCTCATCTGATGTGTTTCCCAGAAAGAATGAGAGTGAAGAAATGCCCCCGGGCCCCTTCCTGAGTGGATGTGGGTGGCCATCACATATCTGTTTTTCAGCCTGGTACTTCACCAAAAAAGTCTCTGGGCAATAGCTACTCCCTGGGAAACACCCCTTCTAGGAGCTGTGCCCTTTCTTTGCTTCACAGGGAAGAGCTAGGGCCTATGTATCTACCCACTAAGGCCCAAGAGAAGGGTGACACCAGTGAAGGAGTTGCCCCCCTGTGTAGGGAAGAGAGAGGGTCAAGCAAGGTCAGTGTGACCATGAGAGCCTGGGTTGAGAAGTTATGGGGCAGTGTCTCTGGGCCTGAGCCTCTCCCTGTAGTGTACACTGTGAGATGCATAGTTCATACTGCACACCCCTACGAGACAAGTGCCTGTTCACAGCCTTTCCACAGGCCTGTTCACAGTCTCTCCCTTGCTTTGCAACCAGGTCATTTTGAGACCCTCCCAACAAGTGCCAGCTGCAGGGACAGACACCCTGAGATATACAGAGATGGCGATGGCCCCGGGGACCTTACAGAGTCATTGCCACTCAACACCAACTAGGCCACACATGTGGGTGGGCTAGTGAGAGCAGACACTTCACAGCAGCACCTCCCTGGCCTCTCAGCTTCTCCTCACTGGGTCTGTGCTTCTTCCTCTAGGCTGAGCAGCAGCTAGTGGACTGTGCCCAGAACTTCAACAATCATGGCTGCCAAGGGTATGTATGTCCTAGACGGGGAGAGTCCGCCCCTCCTCATCTCCCTCATTAGCTGCTGTCCGATCCAGCAGCTGCTAGAGTGATGAAATCCCATCCCATGGTCAGCCTCACTAGTCCCCGAAGCATCTGAACAAATAGCCCGAAGAATAGGTAGGAGAGTAAACATATCCCCCTCCAAAGCCCAGATTTACATGTGGAGAGTTGATTGGCCCTTAGACAAGTTCCCTGAAGTACAAGCTGCCCCAGCTCTTGAGAGCCCTGTGAGTTGTGAAAATGTGTCCATGCATAATGCTCTACTGGGCTAGCTTCCCGGCCATCCTCTCTGTAAGTAACTAGCTCCTATTTTCACAGTGACATTAGCTGTCCTCTCTTTCTCCATGTGAGCTGATCTCTGAGAGAGTTTTGTGTGGCTAGTCGGGTTTCTGTGCATATAATATGCAGGAAGTCCCTTAGGTTCCCTGTCAGGCTCAGCTTTGCCCTGTCTGCTCCTTTCTGGAACATCTTATGCACCATCTTCTCCTCTGACAGCAGTGAATGGTAGGGTCTCCATATTCCACCCGGAGTCTAGGGATTTGGGGCTGATGCTACAGCCTAGTAGGGATCCACAGGGTGCCTAGTTGCCCCTCACTTTCATCTCTCCTCCGGGCATCTTAACACTGCCCATGGCAGAAGGTTGCCTGCTGGGCACAGTGGAGTCCCTGTCTTATCTTTTGAAGTCTGTTTGCTTTGGTTCATGATATTACTTCCATTTTTAGGTGACCCAAGACATCAGACCACACAGAGCTGACATTCCTCAGAGTTGAATAAGTCATGCACAGGCATGGGTCAGGTGGTAACACGGGTTACAGGAAGAAGCAAGGGCCGGACAGAATAGAGTATGCTGTGTGAGTTTGGTTTTTGTGGGAAGGAAGAAGATAGGAAAGACTGACCTTTAGAATCTTTAAGGTCTGAATTTAGATTGTGGCCTAGGCATGGTGTCCCACCTATCTGAGCTTCAGGAATAGTAGCTACTACCTGGGGCTAGCATGAGTGGTCAGGCAGGGTGTCTGTGGAACACAGTCCATGGGAATGCCTGGTGTAGACAGCAATGTGGTGACAGTGATTCTCTCAGCCCTCTGAGGGGCTGCCTACTTCTGCTGACATAGGCCTGGCTTCCAGGGGTCTCTGCCTCAGAGGGGCACTTTTTGGCTCACGCAGACTCCAGTAACTAAGACCAGGGATACATTGCAGACTTCTCAGAGACCTCTGCCACTGGAATGTGCCCTACCAAAACCCCAGTGACCCAGGCAAGGACAAACATCACCAAGTTCCAGCACTAATATGCACTCCTATCTGTGGGGCCAGGCCCAGGAAGGCTTACATATGTGTCTTTCTTGCAGAGGTCTCCCTAGCCAGGCCTTCGAGTACATCCTGTACAACAAGGGCATCATGGGAGAGGACACCTACCCTTACAGAGGCAAGGTAACTGTGGATGGGTTCAGCTGTGTCTCCTCTCATCTCCATTTGGCCCTTACCCTGTTTTCCCTACAGCCATTCAAAGCTGGGCTCCTCATGGTGTTTGATTGGGCCTTCTGCTCTTACCAGGGACCCTTTGTTACTTCTGCCTCTGTAGCACCATCTCTTTCCTGAATGCCCCTCCTCAGGACCTTCCCACCTCAACTCAGCTTGCCTTGTTTCTTCATGACTCCATTGGTCCACCTGGAGTCACACCCCATCCAGAGTTTGGCTTCCCTTCATCAAGAAACCGCTCACTGGCCTCACCCTGGGGCTCTCTGATCAGCTCAGCCTATATACCTACCTTGGTCAAAACACAGTGGAGGCTTCTGGGATCCGCTTTTCTCCCTAAAGGCCAGTCTTTTCCCCTCATCATGCCCATAATTCCTAGCTCCTGGAAACCTGGTCCTCACCCCACCTCCCCACGCCCCAGTTTCTGTCTAGTGACTTAATCTCTGCCAGCCTCCGGTTAGCACTGTTCCCTGGACTGTCTCTCTAGCCCTGCTATATAAGTTCCAACATGGCTTCTCTTTCCCAGTTTCCTTCGGCTGGCTCATGTCCTTCCTTGGGCTCTGATCAAGCACTATGCACAGAACTGTCTCCTGCCCCTGGGTTTTAAATACCTTGAGGACAAGAATAGTTCTAAGGCCCTCTGGAGTGCTACTGTCAGCAAGGCCCTAATGCATGCAGGCTACTTAGAAAAATGCTGTCAACCTTAACAGGAAGGATGTCACCTCAACCTCTAGCTAAGCATCTCTAATCTGTATTCTCTTCCCTGTGCTGCCCTGAACAGAATGGCCACTGCAAGTTTAACCCCAAAAAAGCCATCGCATTCGTCAAGGATGTGGCCAACATCACACTCGTGAGTACTGGGTCCACCTCTAGCTAGGGAGCATGTTCTCATATGGAGGTCACAGAGCAGCTCTTCATAGCAGCTCATCACAGAGGGAGGAGTCTGGGTGACTCCTACTCACCATGAAAGCTGCATGGTGGAAGATAGGATGGGAATCATGGAGTGACAGGGGATGCCCTGGGTTCTGAATTCCAAGTCTATATGAGGCTTTGTGCTTGTGGTTCTGCTTTCTTGTGTAAAATGCAAGTGATGAATAATCTCCACAGTCTCACAATAGGATGGGGCATGTAGGTCAGGGTGTGAGAAGATGAGGAGCCTGGACTTCTCCGTCAGGTCAGGTTAGGTCTTACTGCAGCTACAATTATCCTCAAGATATATTGAAGGGCACAGCGATTCTTGGTCCTGTCACCTGGTTATGGTTTAGGTGGGGCTGGGTATGTTGTTGGCCTCCCTTCGGCATTCAGGCCAAGGAAAGAGGGTGGTCAGTCATACCCCTAATAAGTTATGTCGCCCCTTGAGTGCTTGGAGAAACACCTTCAGTTTTCCTTGTGAGACATTAATAGATGCCTGTTCACCCCAAGTAGGGTGCCAGCAACAGACAAAAGGAATCCCATCACACCCTAGTCTAGCTTAGTGAACCCATGAGTTTGTTGGGCTTGCTAATAGGAACATGAGCGACCTCAAAACAGCTGTATCACCAAAATGTCCCGCCCTAGAGAGGATGACAACTTCCCATCACTATATAGAGTGGGTTAATGAACATGCCACCTCCTGTACACACTAGAGCCTCCTGAATTGACAGGGACTCAGGAGGGAGGAAGTAGCTGGAACCTGAGGACTTTCCCTTCCCCTTCCCGTGAGGGAACATCAGCAAGTCAAATCTTGTTGGGTCCGATTAAGACGGTAATGGCTGTCGTACTTGAAGGACAGCATTCCCGAGCACACAGTCATACCTGCTTTTCCAAGAGTGAGCACGCATGAATGCCCCCACAAGTCTGGTAGACATGGGCTCAGGAGGGGGGGACTGTGAAGGAGAAACCTCCATGATATGTGCAGGTGTGGGGGTGTGTACTCATAAACACATTCAGGATACAAACATGTAGTTTATGTAATGAGAGTAGCTGCCATCTGATTGAGGGCATGCCAAGCTCTCTATAGTAATAGCAGTTTGGAGTAATTAGAGGCAGTACAGAGCCACCTGACAGACATCATCTTCAAATAACCTAGAATATGAATGTGGTTATTACCTTCATTTGACAGATGAGAAAACTAAATCTTGGAGGAACTAAATAATGTGCCCAAGAGCTAGAAGGTGGAGCTGAGAAATGTCATTCCAGAATAGAAGTTAGCCACCTCAGCAACACAGCCCATACCCTGTAATAGAGATATTATCATCTCCTGAAAAGAACCTGTTTTTAGCACACCCACCAAGACTGGGCCGCTGGGCCACTGGGCCCTCAAAGGTTACCTTTTGCTTAGTTCCCAGGAAGAATCATGTGGAGAGCATCAGCAGAGCCAGAAGAGCAAGCAGGCCAGAACTCTGAGACAGGACAAGGGACAGATTAGAAACAGTGCCAGCCTCAGGGGTTCTGGCCTGTATGTGGGCAGGCCTCTGTGAGTTCCCAGGCTCCCAAGACCTCTAGCCTGAGGAACTGAGTCTGTTCCCTACCCTTCACTTCCCTTCTCCAAACCCTGGCCTGCATTCACTGAACCTCCCACCTCAAGCATCTCATCACTATAACTCAGATTTCCCCAGTTGGGGCATTTTAAAATACCTGAGGGTAGGACGCACCCACCCTGACTGGGAGGGAGGCCTTTGAAGTCTACCATGTACCTCTGGTAGCTGCTCTAATCCACCTCCAAAAAGCTACCATGACCTTCCTTCCTCCTACTTAGAAGGCCCTCAGCTTTGGCTGCTCTTCTGGTTTCCTCCATAGAATAGGTCTGTACCTGTTTGTAGATCTTTAAGATCTGTGTTCCGGGGCTGGAGAGATGGCTCAGCGGTTAAGAGTACCATCTGCTCTTCCAGAGGATCGGGGTTCGATTCCCAGCACCCACATGGCAGCTCACAACTGTCTGTAGTTCCAGTTCCAGGCAAACACCAAGGCAAATAAATAAATAAATAAAATTTAAAAAAAATTAAATTAAAAGAAAGATCTGTGTTCCACCACTGACATTCCCTAGATTATCTTCCTCATGGGTGTGGAGTATTGGGAGCAGAAGCAAGGCTGCCACACCACCGCTGCCTCCTTCACAGTCCCTGACCTCAGTGGTCAGCTGTAAGGATGTGAGGGAGACAAATGACAGGTTCTCTCTCAGACACTCAGAAAGTGAAGACAAAGGCTAAAGCCACAAGGGAGCTAGTTTGGTTTGGGAGGAAGAACTATAGGCCAGATAAAATCCCAAATAGGCCAGAGGTATAGCTTTGTCTTAGAGCACTTGTGCAGCACACACAAGATTCGATGTTGGGTTTGATTCCCAACACTAGAGAGGCCAGGATTGGCGGCATAAATCACATGTGGGACACTTGCCTAACAAGTTCAAAGAGGCTAAGAAACATCTTCATTACTATCTGTTTATTTTGATTTTTTATTTTATTTTTTGAGACAGTATATTATGTACCTCTAGCTGTCCTGGAAGTCAATATGTAGAGCAGAATGACTTTGAACTCACAGATCTATCTGCCTCTGCCTCCAAGTGCTGGGATTAAAATGTGTGCCACCATGCCCCATTTTTAAAGATTTTTAAAAGATAAAATTCATTAGAGCCAGGCATGGTAGTACCAGTCTGTAATCTCAGCACTTGGGAGATGGAGGCAGGAAGATTGAGAATCCAAGGTTATCCTCAATTATAAACCAAGTTCAAGGCCAGCCTGGACTGCTGAGTGCCAGAGGTTATTGTTCCCATGGTCACCTGCACAGCTTTAGAACTGTAGCCCCTACCTTAAGGCAATGGGCCATAGTATGATGGGGAAGTGGCAGAGGCCATGCAGGTCTGTCAACCCTTTGTTCACAGAATGATGAGAAGGCAATGGTGGAAGCTGTGGCATTGCACAACCCTGTGAGCTTTGCCTTTGAGGTGACTGAGGACTTTATGATGTATCGAAAGGGCATTTACTCCAGGTAAGCTGGGAACCTGGGAGTCAGAAGGGACAGTGCATAGAACCGGGTGGGCATCCTCAAACCCAGCACATGGCCTCCGGCTCAGCCTATACTCCTAATTAGACTGAATTCATGAGACGTAGCACATGTTACCTCCATTGGTCTTCTTGTCAGGGATCGAGTCTCTACCCTCCCGATCATCCCCCAAAAAGAGAGAGGTCACAAAGAATGCCATAGGCTATTGTGGTTAGGTCATGACTAAGGCCAAAATCCATGCCCAAAGCTGTGGTCATCTACAGAGAGCTGAATCCAATCAAGAAAACCAAGGTTCAAAAATATATATAGTCTAATGCAGACTGAGAGATCAGCTCCGACTCTGCCCAGGGTATTGGAAAGAATGCCTCAGAGTAGCAAAGGGAAATGGTCTAGGTAAAGGGAAAAGCAAACTCACGTGTTCTTAAGGTAACTTTATTACTCCATCTTTTTTTCTCTCTACTCTCCTTTCACACAAAACTTTAGCCACTATATAAGCTGATGGTGAAGGTCATTTTACATTTCTTACATAAACAATAGAAAATACAATTATATTATAAACACATAAAAAATATCACAAGGTTTTTTTTTCTCTCAGACATGAAAAAGCCACACTGACCGTAACCAGGCTAAGGCTTCAGTGTCAGCCAGGTTCCTTGATGTACAGTCTATGAAGCAGGAAGAAAGGCATGTAGCAGGGCAAGAGACAGTGACCCTAGGAATTGCCCCAATACTTTTACCCTGCATAGACAGTTAGCTGGAACTTGAATTTTACAACATAAATATTAGGTTGGTAATACATGCAGAAAGTCAGTTATTAACACTGTGAGTTATGGTATAAAGGTTATCTATTCAGCCTTTTCTGCCAGGGAAAATGGCACTGGAGTTATTTCATGCCTGACCTTGCTACACTCCTGGGAACTTGTCCTTGAGCGCTTCATCTCCAGGGCAACTAGCCTTATTTTGAATTTGCTGAGATCTTAGCTAAAGGCCTGGCTATTTCTTGAAAGCATATTTTATTCATCAAAATTACATGAAATAAGAAAAAGTCATCCTTCTGATAAGTCACCAGCAATTGTGCCCAAAAATGTAAAACACACCACCAAGGGGCTATGGAAAGAAACCCATAGCTGTTCTCTTAGGGACATAAGTGGTGGCACATGAGAAAGTTAAGACAGAAAACAACCGGTATCCACAGTGAGTCATCCCACTGGCTTTGCCTAGCGGGGCCATATCATGTATGTCGTTTAGTGGGGATTCCTGCACACACTTTGCCGAGTGGGGTTCCTCTAGGCAATGACCAAAGAGTCATTCATATGGTAGGTGAACCTATAAAACACTGGTTGCCATCTGCTGTATACTCCCCTGGCCCTCGGCAAAAGTTGAAGATGAGGTTGGAGATGCAGTCATTTGGTGAGCGCTTGCCTCAAATGCACACAGCCTGGGCTCAGTCCCCAGCACCACATAGATGGTGCACACTTATGATTCCAGCAGTGAAGAGCTTGAGGCTCAGAAGCTCAGAGTCATCCTCAGCTACATAGTGAGCTAAGGCTAGACTGGTATGCATGAGATCCTGTCTTTCAAAAAAGAAAAGGGAAGGTGAAGGAAAAGAAAATGGAAAATAATGGGAAAGGAAAAGTAGCTGTTCTCAATCACCAGAATCCTGTGCTGGAGGGCCCACTATCAGGTTCTTTAGGAAGACCGGATTCCTCAGCATCCAGGGCCTCATAGACAGTAGGCAATCATTCTGTTTTTGAGCTGCACCATGCTCCACTTAGCATGTCTAATGTGGGATTTCTTGTGACCACACCTCTTAGCCTGCCAATTTGGTGACAGGAATGAGTTCAGCATGGAGTCTCTCCAGCCACTCCCTGCTCGCCAGGCTCCTTCACGATCTCTGTTCTATAGCCACCCCTAGAACGTTATATCCTTCTGGACTTTGCCCGCAACCCTCTATGCAGTTATTAGACACAGTTGTAAATCCACAGCCAACTATTTGCTAACAATATCCATGGTGTACTAAGTCTCTTCTAAGTATTAGACCCATGCTTAGATCTGAGGGCCCTGCCAATTCAGCCTGAGTGGCTATGGGGATCTACAACCCTGCATTCAGTGCTCCTTGAAGATCTGTGTCTGTTAACTGACTCACATCCCTGATGCTCCTGAGAGAGGCCAGAGCCACAGTAGGCTTCTCACTCTCCTCTTCTACCTATTTCAGCCCGTCATCTCTAGATGTCTCCTCATTGGCTTGTTCTAGACATCCCTCTCCCCTACAATAAACAGACATCGTGGCCCTTCCTTCATTTGGATCCAGAGTCCTTCTGAAGTGCTTTTCTGGCCATGAAAACGTATATGTAGGGGAAGTCAACTTACCTATGAAAGTGCACGTGCACAGGTGTTATAGGAGGTTTCTGACCCCATATGGGCCAGAGGCCTGACCTGCCTGAGACTGCTTTTACCCCCCAAAATGACTCAGACACTTATATTAATTTCATCCTGTTTGACCTATGTCTCAGGCATATTGCTAGCTAGTTCTTTCATCTTAATTTAACCCATTTCCATTAATCTGTCTGTCTACATGGCTCGTGGCGTGGCCCAGCTTACATGTTACTTCTTTGGTGGCTGGATGGGGTCTGTCTGACTCTGCACTCTTCCTACCTGAACTTCAATTTCCCCACCTACTTCTTCTATGGTGGCCGACACAAGCCAAAACAGTTCCTTTATTTACAGAATGACATGCACAGCATACAGACAAACATTCCCACCACACTTTTTTTGTCTAATCAAAAAGGAAAGTTTTAATTTTAATATAATAAAATTATATATAACAAAACAGCTATCAAGCAAGAATTATAGCTATATCTAGTTTATTTATATTTAATAAAATTAAAGAAAATATTTTATCATTTACTTTATCTTTGAGTCTATAGTTTTATATCTAATATGCCTTTTAAAATAACTAAGAAAATCTATGCCTATAGTTTTTAAATTTTTAACTACATCAAAGACCACAGAAGGATATAATATTATCTAAGAAAACAAGAAGTGCAAGCAACTTCCAAAATCTAGAAATGACAGAGATGACACCTGTCTGCTTTGACAGTCACCCCAAGTTTTTTTGTAATGTTGGGGCATCTATCTTCAGCCTATAAGCCCAAAGTCTCTGGCATACCTTTTAATGATGCAGGAAATCTGGCATAGTCTGACAGTTGCTTTTCTTTGTGTCTTGAAGGATGCATGGCAATTTTTTCTGCAAAGCAGGAACCTGAAAGACCATCTTGGCTTGTTCTGTCAAAAGTTTAGAGGTCACTCCCACCTAAACCTCAATTTCCCTGCCTGCTTCCTCTATGGTGCCCAACACAGGCCAAAACAGTTCCTTTATTTACAAAACAACATTCACAACATACAAACAAACATTCCCACCACACACAGATATATGCATGCATGTAGAGGCCAGAAATCAACCTAAGGTGTCTTCCCAATCACTCTCTTGTTTTTTCAGACAGTCTGTCACTGGATCGAGAGCTTAGTGATTCAGCTAGGATGGCTAGATAGTGAGCTGCAGGAATCTGTCTCCAACTCCCCAGCACTGGGATTACAAAAGTACCCTGGCTTTTTACATGCATGGGACTCTGAACCCAGATCTTCAAGACTTTTGTGGCAAGCCATCCTCCCAGCCCTATAAATACCCAAGGCTCACCATTTTCTCCGGGTTTAGCTCGGCTCTGGAACCTGGCATCCTTGCCTCCTCTTTCTCTGCACTCATCTGCCATCAAGCCTCCCTTCTTTTCTCTTATTCTGCCTCAACTTTCTCTCTCACTGAAACCACATGGAAGAACTTACAGTCGTGTATATCCCCTGCTCCTCGAGGGAGCTTCTTACTTCTCATCACTATGGGTTCAATCCCATTCCTTGGGACTCCCATTCCCTACCTCACTGGCACATCCCTCAGACCATTGCAGGGCATCCTCCTTGCCCAACTGCCCCCTGCTAAACAAAGCTTTCTAAGAACAAAGTCGGCCCTTCTGCCTGTAGCCCAGCACCTTCTCTGTACCTGACACAATGCTGACAGCTCTGTGTCCATTTAATTTCCATATGCCTTTGGGATTTTTGGGTTGGTTTGGTTTGGCTTAGTTTTGGTTTTCTGAGACAGGGTTCCTCTCTGTAATCCTGGCTGGCCTTGAACTCACAGAGGTCCACCTGCCTCTGCCTCCAGAGTACTAGGATAAAAGGCATATGTCTTTTTTTCCTATGTCCTTTGAATCAACATGTGGCCACTGCAGCTGGTCTCCTTGAAGTCATAGGATTTCTCATGGAGGCTACATGACAAGCCTACATATTTATCATAAGCACAGGTTAGTTTTTAGAAGGAACGCAGAGGCAACAGCAGCAGGTTGGATTCTAGCCTGACACTGCTGCCGGCACAAGTGCAGCAGGAGGCTACTCTTCTTGTTGGGAGTCAGGGGTGCCCACAGTGGAATGTGGCCAGGGCTATGTGGAGACTGCATGAGCAGGACCTCAAACTGAGGAGACTCATTCTCTTCCATTATGGTTGAGCCATAGCTAACTGACCCCAACTCACCACCCACCCTCCAATGGGAAACATCGCTCTCCATCACTAGAGAGCCATTGTTTATGAAAGTTCAGTCTTTTATCCTTCCGATACTACAAACCTTTGTAAATTTCATTTTCATTTCCAGCACTACCTGTCATCAAACTCCAGATAAGGTAAACCATGCAGTCCTGGCTGTTGGCTATGGAGAGCAGGATGGAATCCTCTACTGGATCGTGAAAAACTCTTGGGGTACCCAGTGGGGAGATAAAGGGTAAGTAGCCTGTAGGTCCCACTGCTGGGGCACATGTTGCTCAGGTCTAGAGGCACCCCGAGTGTGAGGTATCTCTTCCCCAGTCACAGAAGTTGGTCAACAAGCTTTAGCCAGGCCAGGGAAAGGGGAGCATGAGAATACAACCTTCATATGCCAACATCCTGTTTGTTAGCAAGACCCTCATAGGAGCCCAGGTTCCAGCAAGTCTTCTGCAGGAGACAGGAGAACAATTGCCTTAATGGGGTCTATAACTCAAGGTTGGAACCAACCAGACCTCAGCAAGGCTGAAACAAAACCAACCTCTGGAAGGATCTGAGAAATGAAAGCAATGAATTTGCTACAGTTAAGTGACAGACTCTCCTTTGAATGAAAAAGAACAGACACACACACCTGAAAAGGAGAGTTTTTATTGCTAGGAGATCTTAGTGGTACTTAGGTAGCTATATGAGGACCCAGACACAAAGGCAAGAAGGGAACCTCCATCAGTTCTGGGAAGAAGTAGAATGTACAAGGAGAAAAAGAAATTAGTTACAAAGGGAGTGCAGTCATTTCCTGCTGATAAAATAAGCCTGTGGTAGTTGTTCTATGAATAAATTCAGAAGGCCTAATCCCTGGAGTCATGTCTTGGTTCACAGCAGAACATTCTAGAAAGCTATGAGATACAGATACCACTAGTCAGGCCTCAATCCTTTCTCTCTGCCCAGGTACTTCCTCATTGAGCGTGGGAAGAACATGTGCGGCCTGGCTGCCTGTGCTTCCTACCCCATCCCTCAGGTATAAGCCACGGCTATAAAGGAAACTGGTTGACAGACAAAATGAAGAACCAGCTCTTCAGTGAAAATCCTGCCCTGGAGGAAATTGTGGAGAAATCTACCCAGAGGCTCCCTCAGTCCTGCACTGAGCCTTGAAGCCTAAAGGGTTCTAAGTGAGGAAGAACTCCACCAGCAACAAGTCCACTCCTGTGGCAGCCATCACCAGTCACGTGCCTTAAATGCAGTTTTGAACTGACTCAAACTCACACGAACTAGAATCTTCTCTTTCCAGCATACAACCTTTCTGGGTTGTGTATTCAATAAATGTACAGTGAATGCCTCCCTGGGCTCTGCCTGGGCCTCCAGCTGACATTCCATTCCATCTCTGGGGAGGTGGGGGAAGGCATCCCTGGTTGGTGGGATGTATGGTGGGGATGGCAATGCTAGCCAGATAGAGGCCAGGAGGAAATGAAGGTTTACAGAGTTGGCTTTTGCCAAATCCCAGGAGGAAGAATGGAGGAAATGGGCCAGGACATGGGAGAGCCCGACAGCACTCAAAACCCTCTGGCTATCAGCAGAGGTGCCCTAGGATTCCTCACCAAGCCCTTTGGACAGGTCTTAGCCATGTGTGCTATAGTAAGCCCAGTGCTGGGAATGGGCTAAGTTTATCCTCAAACAGCATGCTTCAGAGTCAGAGAGAGAATTGTTTCAAAAGAGATGGCTGGCTGGAGTGATGGCTTATCAGTTAAGAGCACTGGCTGCTCTTCCAGAGGACCAGTGTGATCTCCAGCACCCACCCACATGGCTTCTCACAACCATCTGAAACTCCAACTCCAAGGGAATCTGATGCCCTCTTCTGGTCTCCAAGGGCATTGCGTACATGTGCAATGTATGCATTCAGGCAAAAAACACATACACACAAAAATAGTTTTAAAAAATAATATTTGGTACGTAAAAATAATAATATGGAAAGTGATAGAGAAAGACACCCAATATGTCATGATGGCCTCAGCACACCTGTGCACACACATGCTCACACACACACAGGACTAGAGATGTAGGTCAACGGCAAAGTACTTGCCAAGTGTGTGAGCCCCTGAATTCGATCCTCAGTACCCCCCACAACCCCGTCCACCCCCACCCACACACCATCTGAGGAGACCTAAACATGATGAAGTAAAAATTTTGTTTTTAAAAAGCTAACATGGGGCTGGAGAGATGACTCAGCAGTTAACAGCACTGTTCTTCCAGAGGTTCAGAGTTCAATTCCCAGCAACCACATGGTGGCTCACAACCATCTGTAATGAGATCTGGCACCTTCTTCTGGCCTACAAGCAGAACACTATGCATAATCTTAAAAAAAAAAAAAAAAAAAAAAAAAGCTAACATGAAATAAAGTATAATTCCCAAGGATATTAAAGACTCCCAAATCAATGGTCATTTGAAAGGGGTCCTACTAAAGGCAGATAATGACAGACAGGTTCAAGAGTACCACACTACTAAAGGCAGACAATGGCAGACAGGTCCAAGAGTACCACACTACTAAAGGCAGATAATGACAGACAGGTCCAAGAGTACCACAACTGTTCAATAGATAAAATGACTAGTTTTTAATCAGATAAATTAAAATTTTAACAAAATCAGGAAAAAAGAGAACATTATAACAACAAAATGTCTAGGAATAACTGCCTAAAGTGCTATGTGAAGAAAATCACTAATTAAAAAAAAAAAAAATCCTGCCAGGTGTCATAGCATACCTCTTTAATCCCAGCACTTAAAAGACAGAGAGTTTACTCTTGAGTTTGATCTACATAGCAAGTTCTTGGCCAGCCAACCAAGAATACATACAGAGTGAGACTACCTCAAAAAATCAGTAACAACAAAATTATGAAATACTCCGGGGCTGGAAAGATGGCTCAGAGGTTAAGAGCACTGACTGCTCTTCCAGAGGTCCTGAATTCAATTCCCAGCAATCACATGGTGGCTCACAACCATCTGGTGCCCTCTTCTGGCCTACAGAGACACTATATACATAATAAAGCTTAAAAATAACTAATTATTTTTAAAAAAATTATGAAACACCCCAAAGAAGTAGAAAGCATACCATATTCTCAAGTGAAATGCTAACTGTAAATTATTGCTAGAAATAGAAACTCAAGTTTGGTATATTTTCAACTAAAATCTAAAAAAAAAAAAAAAAAAAAAATTTATTTGGGGAAAGAGTGAAAATAAAAAATATTACTGGCTTTTAATCAATTTAGAAACTATTTATTTTGGGTGTGCATGCGTATACACGTGAGGTCAGAGGACAGCTCCTGGAGACCCTTATTCATGTTTGCCTGCATTCACGTCTGTGTGAGGGTCTCAAATCCCTTGAAACTGAAGTTGAGAGCTGGGAATTGAACCCAGGTCCTTGGAAAGAACAACCAGTGCTCTTAACCACAGAGCCATCTCTCCAGCTTCCCTTGGGTCCATTTAAAAAGCAACAGACAAGGTAACATAGGGGATGGGTACATTTCAAATGTAGTTAGAACCCATGGATCCAGAAGAGACATTCCTGAATAGCTCCTGCCTACTGGGTCTCAGGCACTCGACACTCCTGAGAAGCCCAATTCAGACATCTGGGGATCTAAGGACCATAGGGCACATCTTTGGCACCAAGCATCTCCCACTTAGGGGAAAAGATAATAAACTTAAAAAATAATTAGTCTAAAGACATCACAAGAGAACTTGATCAGTGCCTTTCATCAATAAAGATATGAACAGCCTCAATTTAAAACCAGCAAGAAGGGGCTGGAGTGATGGCTGGTCATACAACGGTTGAGTGGTGTCAACATCCCGCCGAGTCGGAGTCCGAGCTGAGTTCCATGGCCATAGCCCAGCAGGGGCCCAGGCATTTGTGCCCAGAACCTCCCATAATTTGAATTTTTAAAGCACTTTTGAAGGATCTGACTAGCCATTGGTGCTGTTTTAGTGTTTACCTTAACCATTTGCCCCAGGCAAACTCAGAGCTGCTGCTCAGCTGAAGCTACAAGTCTAAGAAGTCATTCTTAAATATTTAGACTCATTCAATTCTGGCTGAAATTCTATATTTTCCTGTCTTTTCAAACTTTTTGTTTTCTTCAGACATACTGCTATGCAATCTTGGCTGACCTCAACTGGTGATCTTCCTGCCTCCTGAATACTAACTAACCCGTTTACCATCCTGCAAGGTCTTTGCAATCTTTGTATTTTAGAATTGTCCCTTAAAATGGAGCTGAAGTAATGACTGAACAGTTAACAGTTGCAGCTCTCCCAGATGATCTGAGTTTGATTCCTAGCACCCATAGGAGAGTGCTAACAACCCCCTAATAACTCTAGGGAGAGCTGATTCTTAGAAATTTAAAGCTTCCCTTCAATTTTTATTGGTGCTAGGAATTGAAACTAGGACCTTACACATGCTATGCTCTTATTACCAACTAAGAAGCCTATGCCTCCAGTTCCAAGATTCTTACTAATAAAAGATTACCCTGAACTAGAATGCTGTTGCTGCAATTAATACCACGACAAAAAACAACTTGAGGAGAAAGTATTTATTTCAATTTAAAGGTTACAGCTGATCTATCAGGTAGGGAAACTGGGGCAGGAGCTCAGGCAAGAGCTTGAAGCAGAGGCCATGGAAGAACACTGCTTACTGGCTTGTTCAGCCTGCTGTGTGTTAACCAGGGATACAATGGATAGGGCCCTGCAAGGTAACATTAACAAGAAAATAGCCTAAACATGCCCATAGGTATCTGATTGACAGAATTTTCCCAGAGGACCAGATGTTTGTGCCACTGAATAATAATATATTTCACCATTATTAGGAAACTTATTTTATAAAACCAACAAGATTCTGTTAACTTATTCATGCCTCAGTAATTTATTCATCTCTCACCTATATACTGTTTCCCTGACTTAGGATTTGCTGTTGAATTTTCTGACTTATCTTTTTTGTTTCTTGAAGTGTTGAATTGCAGTTGAAAACTGCAGTTATTTTGTTTAAATTTACTTAATTGCACTAAATATGGGTGTACCATACTAGTGAATAGTGCTATGACTTTTAATTGGTCTTTTGCTCCTTCCCTGATATCAATTACATTTCTTTCTATTCAAACCAGTGACACAAACCTTTATTGGTCTGAGACATCTCAGTAGGAAGGTACAAAACAGTGCGGGGTGGGGGTGGTGTGTTCGGTTGGTTGGTACTGCATAAGGCATGTGGCTGGCCCAGAAACTGGAAGTCAAACTACCTGTTTTTTGTGACCTTGGGCTCTAGGGCAGGTATTGGCTTTATGGGATTCCATGGGCAGATTTGGGGCCCGCCCTGTTTTGTATATGCCTCGTGTTTGGGAGTAGAGGGGTTTCTTTATTTCAAACCTTTTACATAACCAGTATAAACTGTCATATTCTGTCTTATCCTTTAAATGTATGAGACTTAATATGTAATATTCCATTATTTAAAGGTAGATGAATTTATTCAGATTTATCTTCCTTGTATATGTCAAAAGTTACACTTACTCTTAAGTCTCTTGATATTCTTTAAGGTATAAACTCTTTCAGTTTTGCTTATGTGTATACTTGGAATAATTTTTCTGTACACTATAAATTATGCTGTGATTGATGTAATAAAGAAGGTGACTGGCCAATAGCTGGACAGGATAAGGTTAGGTAGAAAAATAAACAGACTAAGGGCCCTGGGAAGAAGGGCGAAGTCAGAGGATCTGAGTCACCAGCAGACAGAGAGGAAATAGGTGTAAGATGAGAATACCACGTGGCAGAATGTAGATTAATACAAATAAGATAAGTTGTAAGAGCTAGTTTGTAATAAGCTGGAGCTATCAGCTGAGCATTTGTAATTGAGTTTCCATGTTGGTTATTTAGAAATGGTGGGTGGGGGAAGTCTGAAAAGTATTTTATTTCATATACTGTGTTGTTTTCCAATGTGCTTTGTTCATTCAACATATGAAAGCAAACTAAATTTAGAGGGGAAAAGAAACCACCCAAACAAACCAAAACACTGGCCAAACAAGTAATGAAGGCAGAAAGACCGTTATCAAGCATTTAAAATTGTTAATATAGGTAGGTACTGGGGACTGAGTCAACTGACTCAGTGGTTAAGAGCACTGGCTGCTCTTAGAGGACCTTGGCTCAATTCCCAGCACCCACATGGGAGCTTACAACTATCTGTAACTCTATCCCAGGGGATCTGACACCCTCACACAAATACATGCAAACTGAACACCAATGTATGTATGTACATACATAAATGGGTGGACCTGGTAGCTCACTCCCCGTTAGGTTCAATTAATCAGAAGGCAGAGGTCACCAGTTTGACACCAGCCTGGTACGTAGCAAATTCCAGGCCAACAAAGGTGGAGATGGGGGTGGTGGTGCTTAACACAGGTATGGTATGATGGAACACGGAGCACTTGGAAGGTTAAAAAGAAATTAGGCCAGCCTGGACTATCAGATGAGATGCCAATGGGTCATAATTTAACTTGGCTTTCACTACAAAGAGTCAAAGCAAGAGCAAAAGGAAGTCATTAGTTTTAAGGGACTGGTATCAGTCTTAACCTAGAAGACACAAATATAGACACCATAAGACATTAAAGAGGCAGAAAGAAACTGGTTGTGTTAATTCACAGCTGTCGATGAAATCAATGTTGTATGAGTGATAGCTTAACTCAGCTCTGCCACTTAGGTTTTGAAAGCCCACATAGACAAGTTTACTCTATAATCTTGATCTCCTGATTAAAATCTACAAGGCAAAAAAAATTCTAATGTTTGAGGCTGGAGAGAAGGTTTAGCAGTTAAAAGCACTGGCTGCTCTTCCAGAAGGTCCAAGTTCAGTTTGTACCACTCATATGGCAGCTTCACAGCTTTTTCTAACTCCAATCCCAGGAGCTCCAATGACCTCTCTTGGTCCTTATGGGAATGAGGCACATACATGCAGGCAAAACACTCACAATTCTTTTTTTTAATTTGTTATGGTTATTATGGTTATATGAACAAACAAGAAAAAAACCACAAAAATTAAAGAGAGCTAACAAGAGCAAAGTATGCTAATCCTAAGAAAATAATTTCGGGCTGGAGAATGGCTCAGAGATTAAGAGCACTGACTATTCTTCCAGAGGACCTGAGTTCAATTCCCAGCAACCACATGATGGCTCACAACTATCTATAATGAGATTTGGTGCCTAGCATGCAGGAATACATACACACTGTAAATCTTTGGAGGAAAAAAAAAGTCAACTATGTTATACACAAGTAAGATATCATTTGTGTCCACAGATGCCACAAACAGATTAAATAACCCACTTTCTTAATATTTTCTTGCTCCCAGGACCACCAAACTAAAGGCTACAACTTGATTTCTCCATAAACTTGTTTCTTCATTGTTGTGGCAAATTTCTGGTTTATTCCAGCTTGAATTTTCAGAGCATACAGTTCACCAAGGCAAGGCGTTTGTTTGTGGTATGAGAGGACCAGGGATAGCTCACTCAAAAGCCTGTCTTCTTCTTCCAGGCAGGACCTCTACCTAAGCAGTGATACCAGTTAGAGACCAAGTGTTTAAACAATTGAGCTTCTGGGGGCCACTTCAGTCTCAAGCTGTAACTCATGTACAGCAAGCTTTTTCACCTTGGACAGGGTATCCTCTATAGGCTGGCCTTGAGTGACCCTCCCTCCTGCTGCAGTCTACCTAGCAGCTGACACTACAGATACATGCTCAACATATCTCGATTCTGTATGTTCCCAAACTGTACCTAAATGTTGTCATTTTATAGCTTACTCTTTTGTTTCATTGAGTCTAGGAGTCAATTCTTGCTTCCAACTTGCTAAAACAAGGCCTTTTGTTTCTGCTGCTAGATGGCCTACAAGCTTCCGTCATTCTGTCTCTGTAGAAGATGGTGGGATTAGAAATTTCTTATGCTCTAGGGATCCAATTTGGGTCATTGGGTTTTCATGGCTAGCACCTGTGCTCTCCAAGCCATCTTCCTGGTCCTATCTTACCAATAAACATGCCTTGTAAACAAGAACTTAGAGAGCAATGGGCCAGACAATGTGGAGCACATACCTTAAATCTCAGTACTCAGGAGGCAAAGAGGTGGGCAGATACTACAGATCGAGTTCCAGGACATCCAGGGCTACAGAGAAACTCTTGTCTTTAAAAAAAAAGAGAAAGAGAGAAAGAAAGAATATATGCTATATTAGATCAGGATGATAACCCAGAACTTGAGTTCTTGCTTCCTTTGACTTCCAAGCACTGGGGTTACAAGTGTTTTATTATCACACCTGGCTATTACTTTTAACACAATAAAATCTATAAATTTCATAAAACAAAAAAGGTATGAATATAGCTGCTCTTATAGAAAAACTCAGGCAAACGTAGGCATACAGTTGCGTGAGTTAAATGGCTCATAAAAACCATCTTATGAGTAAAAATACAGTACTGGAGCCAGGGATCATCAGCAAAAGGCCTAACCTGCCTGCATTCAACCCCCAGAACCCATGTGCAAGGTGAAAGCAGTGCAAGAATGCTCTTGAAAACTCCTCTGGCAACCACATGTGCAATGTGGTAAGCTCTCCCTGCCTCACACAAACTCTATCATGATTGAAAACAATACACTACAGGCATTGGAATACAGGAAAAAAACCTGAAACAAAACCCTACCACCCTTACCATCTTGCATGGACCAAATAAACAGGTAGGTTTATTCTCCACTTTGTGCTAGGGGTTGACCAAGACCTCAACACTATCTCCCACTCCACAAGCAAATCTTTACAAACATCTAATAAATACAGTTCAAAGGAACATGAATGAATACACATACCTTAACATTTACTCAATTCCTCTTATCCCCTGTACTCCTCTAGATCTTGCCACCTGAACCCTTCCCAATATTTTGTACCTATGTCTAAATAATTCTAGCATCTTTGGTAATACTGTTGCTCTTTACAAGTCTCTTAATGCTAAACTACAGATTTTAAGCTCATTTCTCATAAGAACTCCTTAAATATAAACAATCACTAACAGAAACAAATTTTCTACAGCTAAAATGTCCCCATTGCCCAAAACTTCCAACAATCTGAGAAAAGGAGGGCACCATCATATATATGTACATCTAGCCTTTCAGCTAGGGTTCAAGATAACAAATTTCTACAACCAATAGTTTACTACACATCCAAGTAAGCATTTCATTCTATAAAGATCAACCAGAAAATTAAAGTCTCCTGAGCAATCAATATCTAATCACAAATACACAAAGTGCCAACGTTGATAACACAGCCACACAATCTCTTGAAATTTAAAGAAAAAAATTTATTGAAGATCTGAAAAACAACTCCTACAAGATTGACTTTTTCCATAAAACTGTAGCTACACAATGCATTGCGTCTTATCATGTTAAAACGTGCATTAGACACAAATACAAAAACCATGAAACAAGCCACCATTCTTTAACAATTAAGCAAAGATAAAATGCCTAAGGAACAACATG
>PVIH01014903.1:0-49321 GCA_004025045.1 Sigmodon hispidus
TGATATGACTACCTTAAATATTTGGGAAAAGGTTTTAGACCCAGGACAGAAAATTGAGTCATTTACCAAGTCAAACAAAGTTGGAAGAAGCCTTATACAGACTTTCTGCAGAAGTTGACTCAGGCTGCCCATAGAGCAGTGTCAGATCTGAAGTTTGGGTGCAATTAATTCTCTCTTTAGCTTTTGACCATGCTAATATGACATATAAGAACTTGCTCATGCCATTAAAGATCAGAGGTTCTGTCAGGGACCAAGACCCTGGCTTGAGCCTCTAGGCCTCTGACTAAAGGCCACCATGGAAACTTACTAAATAACCAACCACTGAGCTGGCATGACCCTGAGTAAAATAGATGTTTTCCCGAATTAAAATACATGTTCTGTTTTTCTTAACTATAACAGAGAAGTAGTTCTAAAGAATAGACCAACAGGAACATTCTGAGGCTAGTTTACTTAGCAGCTCTCCTGATAACATAACAGTAGCTCTATAGAATAGAATAAGAGGAATATTCTATGGTTAGGTTACCTAGCAATCCTACCCTGAAACAAGACCAGTCACCTTTTTCCCTGCTAATATCCTGCTTCCCCTGGCCAGCTTCCTGCAGGTGCTTGAGACTGCCCCCTCCCCATATTCTGCTTTAGAACTATATAAACATGTATGAAATTGCAATAAAATTGTACCTCCAACAGGCTCCTGTTTGTCCTGCTGCCTTCTTCATGTCTCCATTTTCCTTCATTCTCTCTCATAGGTGGTCTCCCCTAGTGAAGTCCTGCAGGTTGGGGCTAGGTTCACCCTTAGAAGAATGGACTTAATTTGCAATTACTGCTGAATCTCTACATACCAATGAGGAGAATTGGGTACGACAAGCCATTGCCAATGTTAGGATAAGAAATCAGGGCATCATTTGTTTTAATTGTGGTAAGCTAGGCCATATAAAGAGGAATTGTAGGCAAAGTATCTATGGGAACACTCCCAATCCCAGGAATGACTCAAACAGAAGGCCACTACATTCTGTGTTGTGCAGGAGATGTGGCAATGGAAAAACACTGGACAAATGAATGTAGATCCACAAAAGATTAGGAAGGCAACCTTTTATTATCAGGAAACGTAACTCAACCCCCAAAAAGCAGAACTCAAAGCCAAAGGAGGTCCAATAATATCCTATCACAGTGGAATAGCAGCCTTCTCAGGAAGAGTAGTCAATTGATATGCCAGATTTTGTTGACTTCCAGTGGGAGAACATATCTTCTCTAAAGAGTGTATGGAGTGGAAGCTTGTAGTGAGCTGGAAGAGAAAAGAGAGAAGAAACTCTGTTTTGTATGTAAAGTAAAAGACACACTTTTATATAGAGATACATATACATATATTCCAAACAAAAATAGAGACAAAAAAAGTTAGAGTAAGAAAAAATGTTAGAGGATAGAGCTAAAAACAAGATATATTCAACAAAAATAAAGTTACACAGCCATGTGGCAATACAATAAATGAAGAAATGGGGTGAGTGAAGTTATAAGAGCTAATTAGTAATGAGCCTAAGCTGCAGGCTGAATGTATTTTAATTAATATAAGATGCTGTGTGGTTATTTGAGACTAATCAGTTGTGATACTTTGTCCCTAGTCTGGACAATAATGTTCCAACTACATATGGTGATGAGCATCCAAAAGAAAAGAAAGAAATACATGCCTAATGCTGCAAATCTGGCCAGAATTCTCAGGCCCCATGGAAGAAATAACTACTATTAGTTTTGTAGGTTGACATAGTATCAAACTGCCCTTTAAATTTGTATAACTATATGGCTAGATTAGTTCAACACAAAAAACTCATCAGAGGACTTCCGTTGTGCTATGATGTGGTTATCTCACTGACAAATGTGCAGAGAATAAGTGTCGCTGTTATGATTTGTCAAAGATCTGTATTATCCTCCTCACTGCAATGTTCAGGCAAAATCATCGTAAAGGGGTGAAACAATTGCACAAGCTGATGTTAGAAAGGATGAGAGGAAAGCAATATCTACTGTCTTTGACATGACCACTGTCCTCATTAACTCTCAACAACTTGGTTGTCTGCATGAGATCTGTACAAGATTAGGTTAGTCATCAATCTATCATGAAGAAGGGGTTTCTGGGAGCGTAACCCATACTGAAAAGATGTGGACAGTTCATGGCTTCTGTGCTAAGAAAGTTTTCCTTGAGGGTTTGGTCCCTAGTAAGTCTGGCAAACTCTAGCTGATGGCTTCACTCCCTTATGAGTATATAAAGAAGAGACATTAGATTAGCTGTTTTTATACAACATGGTGGACATGAAATTGGGATAGGATTGAAATGTAGGGTTAAATTGAGAGGACTTAGAAACAAAGGTAAGGTGGTGAACATGATCAAAATGCATTTTAAGTATATTTGATCTTCAGTGAATTATTAAATAGAAACTCAACAATCATAATCTGACCTGAAGCTCATTCCACTTATAAAGGAATTCAGAGGAAAAGATCTAAATTAGAAACTATATACTTATCTATACATATAAATCATTTCATAAACATAGATAGAAGCACAGGATAGTTTGTTAAAAAAATAAATAACAAGTGTATTTATCTAAATAAATTAGTCTTTAAAACAATGTACTTTAAAGAAAAAGACTATATATTGATTGCATCTTCTATTTTATACTTATTAATTCAATTGTTTTTCAGTACTAAAAAATCTCCAAGGATGTGTATTTATTGAGAAAAGTTCTCAGCATGATCCATATTCATCACAACACAGTACAAACAAGTTCATAGTCTTAGCACTGGTGCTTTGTGCCTTCTGTACTCCTTCCTGTAACACCAAGGGCTTACAGTGGTGTTTTCTTCATAATTACTTCTAATTTCTTTATTGGATTTTCTCTGGTAAATGTGTACACTTTGTGTTGACATATAGTTAGTGGAAAGTCAATTAAAAGTTTTATTAAAGATCTATAATGATATTGTTATGGATACAGAGTTCAGCTGAAAATTACTCCTAGAGTAGAAAAGGAGACACGGAAATAAAAAAGTTTTAAATCAGGGCCAAAAGAGTCATCTCTAGAGAGGATTAACTAAACTTTTCAGCTCAGCCCTTGCTATTGTGTCATCATGTAGCATGGAGGTAAAAAATAGTTTATGTCAAGACATGGATAATTATAAACTTGAGACTTACATGGGTATAGGGACTTAGCTATGTTGTTATAATAGGGATTAACAATTAAATTATTTATTAATAATTGGATGTTGTTCACTAATAGGTACAGAATAGCCTTTTGTCTACCGCTTTCTATAAAAATTTAATTATTTCCACAAGATACCAATTATTATTCTTTATTAAGTAGGCATTATTTATTATTTATTTATTCTTTCCTTCATGTATTCATCCATTGTTTCCTTTCTTCTTGCAGTTTTAACTTACCTTTGATAAAAATTTGTTAAAGTTATCTTTAATCATGAAGCTACTTACAATGAAAACCTGTTAGGAGAAAAAGAAATCAATTTTTATTCAGTAAAGTGATATGATATATATTAACTACATCTAAGGAGTGTCTTATATAAGAAATAGGTGACCAACACAGATTAGTGCAATATAATTTTGGTGAATTATTCTCATTTACTATGCTCTTTGCATTAGTTTTTCTTAAGAAGAAGAAAGAAAATAAAAATCAACAGGTTAGGAGTAGGAGATAATTAGAAAAACATTGAGGAATATGGATGATTGTAAGAGAAGCCATCTGGAAAGTGGGAAATTTGTTTATCTTAAGATCCAGGTATGCTACTATTGGGCATGTCCTCAGAGGATTATCCATCCAACAACAAGAACACTTGCTCTAACATGCTCATTGTAGATTATTTCAAAGAGTAAGAAATTGGAAACAATCTAGTTTTCTTTCAAAAGAATTGTGGGTAGAGAAAATGTGATAAAATTACACAACTTTATATTACCCAGCTGTTTAAAAATGACATCATAAATTTGCAAAAAAGAAAAAAAATCGTGATGTTTGAGTCAAGACCCAGTGAAGTTGAAGAGAAAGGGCAATTATATGAGAAAAAATGCCAAGATCATGATGAGGAAACCCACAGAAATAGCGGATTCAAGCTATTGGGCATTCACTGTCTGTGGAGTGACAGGTCGAATTTTGCATAGAAATGAACTAAGCCCTCTGAATGAGGACAACAGTGTAATTGCATTGGCAATTTGTAGGGTCTCTGGCAGTGGAAACAAAATTAATATACAATGTATGAATTGGCTTCTTGGAGATTATTTCCTCCAGACACTTTTTTCAGCCTAGATACTGAATACTGGGAAACCAGTTTGGGGTCCTTCCTTAACTGATAATGTCAGACTGCATAGACTCACCCTGAAAGTCCTTACCATCTCTGAATAATAAATGGGGGATGAGGTGGGGAGATGCTGGGAAGGAGAAGGTAGAGGGGAACAATGATGGGTATGGTAAAAATGTTAACTAAAGATGAAGAAAAAAATGTGGGGAAAAATAAATTTGCAAAAAAGCCCCACAAAATTGAATAGACCTAGAATTAAATCATGAGAGAACTCAAACTCAAAATAAAATTATGATATATATCCCCTTATAAGTAGATATTAGTCAATAAGTAAGAAATAGCCAAGATACAATTTATACACACAAACAAGATTTAAAAAAAAAAAAAAGAGGAGAAATCTAGAGGTGACACATGGAGCTTACTGGGAGCAAGAAATAAAATAGTTTCCACAGGCAGATTGGGTATGCAGAAATAGAGAGAAATAATCCAATAGAGAGGGAGATGAGTGCAGGGAGAGAGTGCAAGGTAAGAATTTTAGCATTGCTAGACATTTGTGGGTAATATAAAAGCTAGCACAATAGAAACACACTGGACTTTGTGTAGGCAATCCTTTGTGAACTCCTAGTAATGGCAAATTCAGAGTCTCAACTGGCCATCTCTTGTCATGAGGCAGTGGTTCCTATGGCAGCACTGGGTTGTAATTCATTAAAATGTTGGCCAATATTGTCTCATGGAAATCCCCAAACAACCAAAGCTGATGCTGACACAAATGGTCGCTCTCTGTAAACAGACTGTGAAGCACCAGTGCTGAGGGAAACACCCACACAAATCATTGAAGATGGAGGAGAACTGGCACTTACCAGGATTCTTCACCCCTGCATTCTAGCCACTTTGAGAGAAGAAGTCACTCTGGAGGATATCAAATATAAATGTGGACTAAATTGGGTTTGTCTATAAAACAGGGGTTGGCACCTTAAAGAAAAGCTGATCTTCTTTAAATGACATGAATTGTTGAAGACATTGTGGCCAGAAGTCAAAAGAAACCAACTTTGTTTTTCCTGTAGTTTCACTGACAAAATAGATGTAAACACAGTGTGAATAGTGGCTTTGGGGAAAAAAAACAAACTTGTGTCAGGATAACATCATTAAAAATGAGGGATAGAAAGATGAACCAACTCAGAGTCTGGAGATCTGTGAAGCAAGTTGAGGGGAGGTTTTCTGAACCTATAGACTCATTGACAGTGATAATATGGTCTCCTTTACAGGTCTGTTTTTTCATGCAGGAACAGGAAGCCTGTGAATGTTTTTTTTTTTTCTTTACTCTTTAGGGGCCTGCCATCCAGCTCCCAAATAAATACATGGAGACTTATTCTTACTTATGGATGCCAAGGCTTAGTATTGCTTGTTTTAATACAGTTTTCCTAACTTAAATTATCCCTTTTCCCTTTAACTATGTTTTGCCTCTGGGTCTGACATTCCTTTAACACACACACACACACACACACACACACACACACACACACACACAGAGAGAGAGAGAGAGAGAGAGAGAGAGAGAGAGAGAGAGAGAGAGAGAGAGAGAGAGAGGAAGATTTCCTTCTTACTTCCTAGCTGGGTGACTGGATCCCAGGATCCTCCTATTTTCCCCTCACTCTTGTTTTTCATTTTATAGCAAGCCTAGATTTTTCCTCCTGTTCATTCTTCTACTTGGAAGCCATATCTATTTCTGTGTTCTGCTTAGCTACTGTATAATCAGTTTTTTAATATTATTAATTTCTCATTCTCCTCCAAGGAATGAAAAAAAAAAAAAAAAGATTGCCACAACTATCTCTGAAATATGTATGTATGTATGCAATGTTTGCCTGCATTTTGTCTTCAGGCCAGAAGAGGGCACCAGATCTCACTACAGATGGTTGTGAAAAACACCTTGTAGGCAGGACCTTTGGAAGTCAGTGCTTTTAACCTCTGAGTCATTTCTCCATCCTGGAAATGGCTGTGTTAGTAGTCTCATATATGTGATTGACTTTTTTCTCATTTTCCAGACAAGGAAATATCATGAATCTGAACATGTTGGTGTTTCTTTTGAAACAAAAATGTCAAAACAATAAGTCAAGGCATTTCTAGATAAAGGCAGATTCCCTGTAGGACCTTGTATATCAGATCCATGAGATACTCTCCACAAATGGGGGTCTAAGCTACAGTCTCCATAACAACTTCATGCCTTTCAAATTCAAGTACTGTCCCAGAATCTTTAAATGTTCCTGTAAACTTTCAGACCAAAGGAGAGGATACAGCAGTAAAAGGTCATTTGTTAGTCCCATTTGTCAGAAAGTCTTCTATCAAGACTTAGGCTTCTAAGTTTATGAAATTTAACACAATGATGAGAATTCTTTTATATGCAGCACATGTGGAATGTGTTCTTCAGCCACAAGACAAACCTGAGGGCCCATGTGAGGATTCACAAAGAAGCTCTATATTTGTTCCCTGTATAACCATGGTTTCCATCAGTCATAACATCATCACCTTAAGATTTGCTGCAAATTAGACTCAACTGTGTACCGTCCTCACCAGAAGCAAACAGGTCTAAAGCTTCAGTGTCTCATCTGCACATAAAGAAGCATGTTGCTTCTAAACAGCTCTTAGACTGTGAAATCTGTTAACTTCTGGATTGTTCCTTCCATGTGTTGCCCCATCACAGTGGTATTTGAGGGTAAAGAAGGTGAGTAAGTTGACAGTTTGTTCACTAAAGACTACAAAATGCTTAATATTGGTTGTTGTCACTATGAAATATATATTGAGGTTTCTGTATAGCTCCTGTGTGTTATGTTTCACGTGCATAGGTGTGTGTCCTGTGTGTAAGTGGGTGCCACTGTGTAGTGCAATTGGAACTTACCTTCCATCTAAATTGAGACAGGCTATTTTGTTCTATAACTTGAATCACTAGCAGGTGTTTTTGAAGCTTTGAGAGATTCTTTTTTCTGCATGTTCCACACCTCTCAGGAGTTGGTAGGTCAGAAGGCCCTGCTACTCAATCTGCCATTTTTTTTAATTAAGTATTTATTTTGTATTTTTTATTGTATTTCATTTTATTTTATGTGTGTGTGTGTGTGCCTGTGTGTATGTTTGTGTACATTTGTGAAGAAGCCCTTGCATGTCAGAGGGGGCATCAAATTCCCTGAATCTGGAATTACAGGTTCTTGGTCTTCAGGAAATGTAGAAAGGCTCTTAACTACTGTCTCATCTCTCCAACTGTTGGTGCTGTGTTTTAACTTTGTCCTTTAGATACGAACTCAAATCATTGAATTTCTACATCAAGCACATTTATCTACAAAAAATATTGTCCCATCTCTTTAATGTGTTTGCTTTGATGTGGTAATTGGGTCCTCATTTATCTATTTGTTCTAAGTTTATATGGGACCATAGAGATTAGAGATGTTGTTATTTTCTATAATGCTAGGTCGTAGGAAAGGTGCCTCTAGAGGGAAGGACACACAACTTGTCTCTAATTTAATAGTACTGGAGCTGTGCTACTTCTGCACAACCCGCTTCCATATGTTTTCTGTCAAAAGTACTGACAAAATAGTTTTCAGTCTAATTTTTAACTGTTTCCTTGCAGTTGTTCCCTTTGTTTTGTTTTGCTTTTTGAACAGAACTCAGGGCCAAGGCATTTCAAAATTACTTTATACCCTTGTGGAGATGCTGTCATTTTGAGTCAAGCACTGAGTTGAAAATTAACAATCTTCTGAGAAACAATAACAAAAGATCATGAATCTTTAAGTGGGGAAAGTATCCCATCACATTTACAGCCAAGGCTCATTTCTTATAATAGCCACTACCTTTATGGTGTCACTGAGCACTAAGGTGAGTGAGCAGAGACCAGGTGCAGCAAAATGAAAGACCTTAGAATGCACTCCTTGGAGAAGTCATGAATGTGCTACTGGATACATCTTACTTTCTTGATAAGTGCCTCTCTTGCTCATAGTTCAACTTAAAATTCTATATTAAAAATTCTTTGAAGAGATCTGCTTAAAGGAATTAGAGGTGGAATAAAAAAGTAAAAATGTAAAATACAAAGAACAAATGAAAGGAAGGATAGAAAAAGGTGGGAAGGAGGAAAAAGGCAATGAAGGAAGAAGAAAAAAGAAGGAGAGAGAGGGAGGGAAAAGAAAAGAAGAGAAAAAGGAAAAAGAACAGGTGAGGTAGGAAAACTGTGATTGGTATAGGAACAAGGAAATTGAATGGGTTTTTAGATGAAAACGGTAGCAGGAAATACAAAGCTATGCAGATAAACTGCGTCAGAGTGGTGAGCTGCGCAGAGCATGGTTGACTGGGGAGAAATGACAAAAGAGGGACCCGCCAGAAGACGGAAGTGGACATGCATCACTGGACAAGTGGAGTGGGGTAGGAAGGACCATCCTGCTGGGACTGCTCCTGCTCTCTGTGGCGTGGATTGTTCCTGCTCTCCACGGATTGCTCCTGCTCTCTGCTGTTGGGATCACTCCTACTCTCTGCTTCTCCTCCCTTCTTCTATCTTTTCTCCTCCTCCCCTGGAAAAATCCCTGTTCTGTAAGTAACCTTGAAATAAAAAACCTTATTTAGCATATATTTCATGGTGGGTTAGTATCGCAATAACTGGCGGCCCAAAGTGGTGCTGACTCCACGGAGCCCGGCCGGGTTCCTCAGCCTTGGAGCAAGCAGCTATTTTGGTTTGGGGACTTGGTCCTAGCCATGCATGCTCGGATCTCCTGAGAGATCAGATTGAGCTGGTTGTGGTGGCACCATAAGATTTGTTGAAGGAAACAAAGGCTGCACAAGGAATCCCTTCTTGGCACCTTTACTGCCTCTACTGATCGCAATTGCGACATCTGCTGGCCATAAGTCCTCATTACATCTGAGTAAGGTATTTTTTTTTTCTTTTCTTTCAAAATGTCTCACCAAATAAATGTTCAGAATTTTACCCATTTTTTCACAATGGTGATAGAGGATGATTTTCAGGATTATGCATTTGGAGGCTATCTCAACCCAGGAGTTGTTTTGCTTTTTTGTGTGATAATAGACTATACCTACCTATTTTAAAGGATTCCAGCATAGAGATGAACATATTCCCCATAGGAGATATGAGGCTAAGATGTGTGACATGGATGAACATATTAAGACAATTAAGAAGCTATTTGCCTCCATAGAGGAGAGGTCTACATTGGTTAGAGAGGAATACAGAGCTTATATTGATGAAAAATTTAGGAAACTGGATCAGAAAGTACTAGAATGTGTAGAAGTGGAGAATGAGAGAATTTTCAACTCTATAAAATTGTTGGAGAGATCATTTATAGAGGACTTTAAAACACTGGAAAGACCATTACTGCTAGGTTACAAGATCATGAGGGTTGTATGGAGATTTGAGAAAAGGATTTCGAGGCAACATCTGCTCAAGACAACCCAGAGCCCCCTCTTAAAAGATGCTACAGTAGGAAAGGTGCCCTACCTAGAGTGGATACAATGAGGAGACTATCCCCTACTACTCCAACTCTATTCCCAGTTGTGGCAGAGACCAAAAAATCACAATCATGTGAAAAGGCTTCAGACAATGTCGAATATACTTATGAACCTATCCACATGAAGGATCTAAAAACAATAAAGGGAGCCATAATGACATATGGTGTACAATCGTCTTTTGTGAAGCAATACATAAATTCATGGTCAGCACAGTATTGGGTAATTCCTGATGACTGGAAGAATTTGGCAACTGCAGTGTTGAACGATAGTCAAAGCTTGCAGTGGAGGAACTGGTTTCGGGAAGAGGCTAAAGACTTGGAATCTCGAGATCAAACTGGGAATGCTACCATCTCCAAGGACCAAATCCTTGGGGAAGGCCAGTTTGCTGATGTATCAATTCAGGCTACTTATGAGGACCATGCTCTGTTGCTGTGCCATACTGCTGCCTTAAATGCTTGGGAAAGGGTTTTAGACCCAGGACAGAGAATTGAGTCATATACTCAGATTAAACAAGGTCCGAAGGAGTCCTATACAGACTTTTTACAGAGGTTGACTCAGGCTGTAAATAGAGCAGTGTAAGATTCAGAAGTTCAGAAACAATTGATACTCTCTTTGGCCTTCGATAATGCTAATATGATATGTAAGAAATTGATCATGCCATTAAAGATCAAAGGTGCACCCATAGAAGAATGGATTCAACTTGCAATTAATGTTGAATATCTATACTCTGATAAAGAGAATTGGGTAGAACAAGCCATTGCTAATGTTAAGGTGAGAAATCAAAGCATTATTTGTTTCAATTGTGGTAAGCCAGGCCATATAAAGAGAAATTGTAGGCAAGACATATATGGGAATTCTCCCAATCCTAGGAGTGACTTAAACAGAAGGCCACTACCTCCTGGACTATGTAGGAGATTTAACAAATACAGATTTTGGACAAATGTGTGTAGATATATAAGAGACAATGATGGCAAGCTTTTATCATCGGGAAACATAACTTGGGGCTTCCCCTGGGAAGCCCCCAAGAGTCAGACCTCCAAGCCAAAAAAGGTTGAGTCATATCCAGTCACAGTGGAAGAGCAGTTTCCTCAGGACGAGTAACAAATCCCAAGCCTGAAACACAGTAGACCATGTAGCCATAGACAATAGATCGCCTTTACAAGAGAAGTTGATGGTATCCAGTAAACCAATAAAACGCATATTTTGGCAGACCTCCATAAATGAGCAAAGACCAAAGTTGACAATAAGAATAGACAATATTTTTATGCAAGGCTTAGTTGACGTGGGAGCTGATGCTTTGATCATAACTCCACAGGCGTGGCACACCAGGTGGACTCTGAAGGAGGTAGACATTCAATTTTTAGGTATTGGGACATTGTCTCAGGTAAAACCAAGTGTGAGATGGCTTGAATGCATAGGACCAGAAGGACAGAGAGGAAGATTGATACCATACATGGCCAACATAGCAGTGAACTTATGGGGTCATGACCTACTACAGCAATGGAACAGTCAAATTAAGATCCCTCCAGGCTTAGATATCAACCAAAGACCCAATCATGGCCTTGAAAGAAATACCTCAAGAGGCTATGTAAAACAGCCGCCGGTTATTCAAGTTGCACAACAATGCAGTCTAAAAGCTACAGGCACCCAAAAGACACTCACAGCCCTGCCTTTGAAATGGTTGACAGACAAACCTATTTGGGTCCAACAATGGCCTTTGACAGAGGAGAAATTGCTAGCCCTAGAACAATTGGTACAGGAGCAGTTACAAGCTCAGCATATTGAAGAATCAAGCAGTCCATGGAATTCCCCCGTATTTGTGGTCAAGAAGAAATCTGGGAAATGGAGAATGGTGACAGATTTAAGAGCAATTAATAAGGTGATCCAGCCCATAGACATCTTACAGTCTGGTATACCTTTACCTTCTTTGCTACCTAAAGGATAGCCTATTGTAATTATTGATCTGAAGGATTTTTTTTTAACCATACCTCTACAAGAACAAGATAAAGAGAAGTTCGCTTTCACTATTCCTACTTTCAATAATGCACACCCAGTAAAAAGTACCAATGGAGGGTCCTTCCACAAGGGAGGTTGAATAGCCCCACCCTATGCCAATATTTTGTCCGACAACCATTAAAAGTGATACACAAACAATTCCCACAATCTATCATTTACTATTATATGCATGATATATTGTTAGCAAACCTGGACATAAACACCTTAGAAAGACTGTTTGAAGAAATGAAGAAGGTGTTGCATGATTGGGGACTTCACATTGCCCCTGAAAAGATACAAAGAGGGGATTCTATCAATTATTTGGGATATAAAATAGGCTTTCAAACAATTAGACCTCAGAAGATACAACTTAAGAGGGACAGATTAAGGACACTCAATGATTTTCAGAAAATATTAGGGAATATCTCCCACATATGACCAATTATAGGTATTAAAAACTATGGACTGGTTCATTTGTTCAAAACTTTAGATGGAGATAAGGATCTGAACAGTCCCAGGGAATTCTCTTCTGAAGCTGAGAAAGAATTAGCATTGATGGAAAAGAGATTACAAGAAGCACATGTTAACCGTGTAGACCCAGACCTTGACTGCATCCTGGTTATTTTGCCTTCTGAATATTCCCCTGCAGGAGTCATAATTCATAGAGAAACTATTATATTAGAATGGATATTTCTGCCACATAGACCAGATAAAAAACTGAAAACATACATTAAAAAGATTTCAGATCTGATCTTCAAAGGAAAATTCAGGCTTTGACAATTGCCTGGAAAGGATCCAGCAGAAATTGTTGTACCTTTGATCAATGAGGAAATTGATCAATTATGGGCAGACAATGAACCTTGGGAAAAGGTCTATAGTGGTTTTCTGGGGGAGATTAATAATAAATAACCGTGAAGCAAAAGGATTCAGTTTATAAAGAAAACTAATTGGATTTTCCCCCATGTGATACAGGATAAACCTATTTCTGGAGCTCCTATAGTTTTTACTGATGCAAATAAAACAGGAAAGGCTGGTTATAAATCAGAAAACTTTAGTAAGATGACACAGACTCCTTATGATTCTGTTCAGAACACAGAACTGTATGCTACTATTATGGTGTTATTGGATTTTACTGGACCTCTTAACCTGATAACTGACTCCCATTATGCAGAAGGAGTTGCATAATGAAACTGCTGACTTTATTCCTGATGATACAGAATTAACCTTTTTGTTTGTACAGCTACAGAATATCATCAGAAATAGAACACATCCTATGTATATTACACATAGCAGGGCTCATTCAGGCCCTCCTGGCCCTTCAGCACAGGGTAATGATGAGATTGATTGGTTATTGATAGGGAATTTGGTAGAAGCCTCAGAATTTCACAAGAAGCATCATGTCAATAGCAAGGGATTAAAGAAAAGTTTTCCCATAACTTGGCATCAAGCCAAGGAAATTTTTCGAAAGTGTGACAAGTGTTCCCTTTACAATCAACCATCCTTACCCACTGGGAGTAATCCTAAGGGTATAAGGAGCAATGAGATTTGGCAGACGGATGTGTTTCATTTCCCGGAATTTGGTAAGATGAAATATGTTCATCATACCATTGACACCTACTCAGGAATGCAGTGGGCTACTGCCCTGAGTTCTGAAAATGCTAATGCAGTACTCACTCATCTTCTGGAAGCCAAGGCCATATTGGGAATTCCTGATCAAATTAAGACTGACAATGCTACAGCATATGTTTCCCAGAAAATGAAGCAGATTTTTGGATATTATGAGATAAAGCACCTTACTGGGACACCACACAATCCCACTGGACAAGCAGTTGTGGAAAGATCCCATTGCACTTTAAAAGAGATGCTTCATAAACAGAAAGGTGGTATGAAAAAACCTAGGGAGAGATTACAAAGTGCCTTGTTGACATTAAACTTTCTTAATGCTGATGAGAAAGGAACTTCAGCTGCAGAGAAACACTGGTTAATAGAAAGGACTTCTGAGTTGAATCAGCCTGTTTATTTCAAGGATGTACTAACTTCAGAATGGAAGCCAGGAAATGTGTTTCATTGGGGTAGGAGTTTTGCTTTTGTTTCCACAGGAAAAGAGAAAATATGGGTACCAACAAGATTGATAAAGAACCAATTCAAAAAGGAGAACCCTCCTGAGGAGAAGGAGTAATGGCTCATCTACCGATAAGACACTTGGATATGTGGTAAGGAACATTCATTTAACTAAGGTGGGGCAGGGTCTTAATTTTGTTTTTACAGAAGAATGGATACAACCCTCTTCACAAAGCTAAAAGGATGCTGAATGCTCAGACTTCTGAAACGTTATAAGGACTACAGGGGACTACAAGGACACCTGACACTGACAGGCGCTAAGGGTAATTTCTCTATTCTCACAACTGTACATCTGTATCTAATGATTATGTATTTATGTATATAAAGGAGGTCCTAGTTTGGTAACAAAAAAGGCTGGCTTTGGGGGTGGAGCAAGTGACTTTCTCCCTCTCTAAACCCAAACATATTGGTAAATAAAACTTTAGAGACTCTGTCTTACATCAGAAAAACCACCTGAAGTGAGACAGAAAAATAGATGAAATATATAAGGACCAATATTATCTCACTTTTATTTTAAATCTTAAATCTTACTTCTTTCTGCTTTTCTTACTCTCTTAATCTAAAATTCTTGTCTGCACACAATTCTTTCTGATGGTTCAATATCTTCAGTTAATAGTATTCATTGGATTACCCACTATAAAAAACAATTTCTCCTACCAGCACTCTACAAGGTATCCAGAAGGAAGATGGGGCCCCCACCGGAAAAAAAAAAGGCAGAAAATGAAAGACCTTTGGGACAGAGAAAGAAGGAAGCTGCTGTATGTCACTCAGTGATCACTTCTGAGGTATAGACCAATCAGGACAGTTTTCAGATAGTTTCATATCATATTTTTAACAAGAATTTCAGATGGACTCACTCAGTATGATGAGAATGGTTATAGATGTTTGTGGAATGGTTATATATGTTTACACTTACTTCATTAGGACTTAACCATTGTTTAGTTTACAGGACCCCACAGAGATACCATCGCCCACAGGTCAGCATGAAATAACTTAATGAAAGAACTACATCCTTTCCCGATAAGTTGGCCATCCAAGGGAGGGTTAAGGTCAATTATCATTTTGATATGATGGTTTTAATTTAATCTTGGGTAGAGGATAGAATGATATTATAGATGTAGGAATTTTAAGAGAGAGAGGGGGAGAGGGAGAGAGCGAGAGAGCGAGAGAGAGAGAGAGAGAGAGAGAGAGAGAGAGAGAGGAGAGAGAGAGAAAGAAAGAAGGAAAAGGGAATAGATAGGAGATCATTATACTTGCAAACAACTATTAACCAAAGGATGTAAGAAAAATGAATTGCCATGGTACAAATGTTTGTATATTGATACAAATGGGAAGTTAATCTATATAAATAAACTATGCCAGAGTGCTGAGCCAGGTGGAGTGTGATCAACTGGGGGGAAACGATGAAAGAGTGATGCACCGGAAGACAGAGGTGGACATGCGTCGCTGGACAAGTGATATGAGGTAGGAAGGACCGTCCTGCTGGGACTGCTCCTGCTCTCTGTGGTGTGGATCATTGCTGCTCTCCAGGGACTGCTCCTGCTCTCTGCGGCATGGATCATTACTGCTCTCCAGGGATGGCTCCTGCTATCCATGGCGCGGATCGTTCCTGTTCCTGCTCTCCACAGTTCGTTCCTGCTCTCTGCTGTTGGAATCGCTCCTGCTCTCCACTTCTCTGTCCTTCTCCTACCTTTTCTCCTCCTCCCCTGGAACAATCCCTGTTCTGTAAGTAACTTTTAAATAAAAAAAACTTATTTAGCATATATTTAATGGTGGGTTAGAACTGCAATAAAAACTGAGCTATTTCTCAGGGCAGAATCAAATTTCTTCAACCTTTTCTGTGTTGTATAAGCCCTGCTCCTTCCATAAGCTGGTAATGAGTCTCTCTCAAAATAGAGATTTCTTAGTAACATATCTCTTAGTGATGTCACTTTATTTTCATCTTTCTAGCATCACTTGAGCAGTTCTGTCTCCATCTCTCATCTCTGACTCTGTATCCAGTTCCTTCCCCTCACCTCTCTTTATCTCTTTCTGTATATCTCATCTTAAAATTTAGTTTTTAAAAAGAAAGTTGACTCTGATTTTTTTTTTTTGGTTACTGATAATATTGGACATTGTTGAAGAAAAACAATACTAACTTTAGTTCTTTACAACCTATTTTCTATAGAGTATACACAAGAAGTCATATTTCACCATTTATAGAGCAGCTTTTTTTTTCATTTCCATACCTTTTATTTGAGTATGAAGCCATTCACATCTTGCACAAATGTACAGATAAAACTAGTTCCATTTTAGCTGTAGACATGATTATCAAACTGAGTGGTGTGATCAAGCAATTTATTTCCCGAACATTTGATAAAACATCCAATGTCATATTTCCATTTATTTCTTACCCATAGGGTAACAGGTCCACCATAATTTCTTAGTATAGCTTATAATACAGGAAAAACACCTACTTTAGTTTCTAATAAAACTCACAAATAACTCCAAATCTGACCAAAAATACCTATGAAAAAGTTTTCCAAAGTACATATATTTTTATTTCCACACATACACTATATAGTATAGACTCAAAGGCACAGCATTGATTTTTTTTCTAGCAAAGTAACAGAAAGTATTCTCATCTTATGAAGGAAACAAGATATTTGCTTTCATACTTGGTGCATGCTAGGTGACAGTCTGATCCATTCATCTCCACAAAGCAATACTACAGAGAATGATACTTAGTGCCATAAATCCACATTTCACATAGAACAAGAAAACCCTCTCCTGCCTTTTGCTGATGTTAGCCATTGTACAAACTTAGGACAGATCCTTGTACATAGAATAACTGGTCCCTACAGACATCAATCAACTAAAGGCAATGTACAACGAACCTCTTCAGTTACACAGCATCTTTAAGTTTTGCCTCTATTTATATTATTTTGTTTTTTAATAATACCCGTTAATATTGTGTGATGAAAGCTCATTGCATCTTTGATTTACATAACCTTATTATACTTTCTTCATTAATGGCAGTATTGAGCTTTATCTTGCATTTCTTTAGGACATTTCTGAATTGTTTCTCAGAAATTTACTCAGGAATAGAATCTATCAATCAATTGTTTTATATTTAAGGGTTTTCAAACTTTGTTTTTAATATTAAAAGTAGAAGTTAAGGCAGTGTCTCAGAGTGCACATTAATCTTCCTTTGAATCTGAGTCCACTTTCTAGCTCATACAGGAGGCTTACAACCATCTATAAATTTATTGTGGGTAAAAATATGCCTCTGGCACCTGGTGTTACACTCACATTCAACAATCCTCAGTACATACATAATTAAGACATAATAATAAACATCTCATTTAGAGAGTGTACTATAAACTAAATAAAGTTTAAGATATTTGTCTTCAATGAGAGCACTATGTAAATATAGTAAATAGACAAGTATGTTATTTTAGCTAACAAAATAACAAAACAATCTATATCCACAATGTATTTTCAGGGTGTTTTGACCATCACAAACTTCTATACATTTGTAAAGAAAATAAAAATGGCTTCACACAACTTGGCAATGGGAAGTTTTCTCTTCATCCAGATCACAGTGGGAGTGCTTGGAAATTTCTCCATATTATTTTATTATCTCATTTTGAAATTCACAGGAAAACACTTAATGCCAAAAGATATGATTATAGAGCACTTGACTTTAGCCAATTGTTTGTCTATCATCTCAAGAGGCATTCCAAAAACAATGTCAGATTTTGGAGTTAAGAGTTTCTTAAATGATGTTGGGTGTAAATTGATAGTATATATTTACCAAATAATAAGAGGAATGTCTTTGTATTCCATGTTCCTACTAAGTGGCTTTCAAGCAATCACAATCTATTCGAGAAACTCCAGGTGTATGATGCTTAAATACAGAGCTACCTAGTACATTAGTCCTTCCTGCTCATTTGGTTGGCCTGTTCAGCTGCCTCTAAATATCTTGATTCCATCAAGAGTGTTCGGCCCCAATTACAACAAAAATTCAACTTATAAAATGACTGATGGGTACTGCCAATGGTTTGCTTCTGGTAATGTGACAACAGTACTGTATATGATCTCCTGTGCTTCTCTGATGGCCTGTGTTTCAGTTTCATGGCCTGCTCAAGTGTATCCATGATGAATATTTTATATAGACATAAGAAACAAGTCAAACATATTCACAGTGCTCAGCAATGTCAAAAAGTCTCCCCTGAAGCAAAGCTGCCCAAAGTATCCTCCTTCTGGTATGCATATTTGTCATCTCTTACTTGATCTCTTCCATTGTGGTCATCTTTATAACAACCTACTCCAGTGTTCCGGGACTAGGTGCTGTCTGCAGAGCATGTTCCCATGCACTCTGTAGCAGACAGAGATAAACTCTGGCTGCCATGGTCCACCCAGCTGCTGCTGAGGGAATTTGCATGGCTATCCACCTCCAACTGAGCCAACATATAAAGACTGGGGACCCTGAAGGACCGACTCAGACCCCACCCAGAGATGAAGAGGGTTCAGCAGGCCGAAGTGCCTTTATCACTGCCAGGGAAAGTTGAACTTCTGTCAGTTCTGGTTCCAGTTCTGGGACCAGGTGCTGTCTGCAGAGCTTGTACCAATGCACTCTGTAGCAGACAGAGATAAACTCTGACTGCCACAGTTCCCCAGTTGCTGCTCAGGGAATTTGCATGGCCACCATCCTGCCTCCAATTGGTCAAACAGAGAAAGATTGAAGACTTAAAATTCAGTCCCCTGCCCAGAGTAGAGGTAGAGATTGAGCAGAACTTTTCCTCAGAGTTGACAGGAGGCACACAAGCCCGAGTGCCACAACTGACCAGGAGCCACCTAATCCTGAACCACTGAAGACATGGGCAGACGCCAGTGCAAAAATTTACATAATAATATAAAGAACAATGATGTAACTCCAGAAGAAAGTGGCGATCCTACAAATACAAGACCTAAACTGAGCAATGAAGAGGATACAGAAGGAAGCAACAACAAAAATTCCATTATGATGATCATCGGAGCTCTCAAAGAAGATATGAAAAATAGCCTTAAAGAAATAGAAGAAAATACAAACAAAAAATTGCAAGAGATGAACAAATCTATGAAAGAAACATGTCAGGAACTAGAAGTTGAAATAGAAGCAATAAAAAAGGCACAAAATGAGGCAAATATGGAAATAGAAAATCTGAAGAAAAAAACTGGAACCATAGATACAAGCATAACAAACAGAGTTCAAGAGATGGAAGACAGAATCTCTGAAGTGGAAGACTAAGTAGCTCAAATAGATATCTCGGTCAAAGAAAATGCTAAAACTAAAAAAGCCATAACTCAAAATGTTCAGGAAATTTGGAACACCATGAAAAGACCTAATTTGAGAATAATAGGAATAGAAGAAACAGAAGAATAACAGCTCAAATGTACAGATAATGTTTTCAATAAAATCATAGAAGAAAACTTCCCTAACCTGACTCAACTCTCCTATAAAATGTCACACACTAATAAGATGGATACAACAACAAAAGCCCACCTTCTTTTGCCTACAAGAAACACACCTCAACTGCAAGGACAGACACAGGCTTAGAATAAAGGGTTGGGAAAGATTTTCCAGTAAAATGGTCCTAAGAAACAAGAGGTGGTTGCAATCTTAATATCTAACAAAGTAGACTTTAAGATAAAAGCAATTAAAAGAGACCAAGATGGTCACTACTTATTCAACATAGGAAAAATTGGTCAAGAGGAGATTTCAATCCTGAATATTTATTCCCCTAATAAAAGGGCACCTACTTATGTAAAAGAAACACTGCTAAAGCTCCAATCCCACATCAAATATTACACCCTAATTGTGGGAGACTTCAATGCCCCACTTTCAACCCTGGATAGGTCAACAAGACAGAGACTCAACAGAGAAATAAGGAGTCTAAAAGAGGTTATGATGCAAATGGATTTAATAGATATCTACCGAAGCTTCCACCCAAAGGCAAAGGAATATACATATTTCTCAGCTCCTCAAGGAACTTCCTCCAAAATTGACCACATAATTGGTCATAAAGCAAATATCAACAGATACAAAAAATGGAAAAAATCCCTTGTAACATATCGGACCACCAGGGCCTAAAGTTAGAGTTCAACAACATCAAAACCCAAAGAAAGCCTACCAACTCATGGAAACTAAACATCACTCAGCTGAATCATCTCTGGGTCAAGGAAGAAATTAAAAAAGAAATAAAAGTCTTCTAATAATTTAATAAAAATGAATCCACAAAGTATCCAAACTTGTGGGACACAATGAAAGCAGTCATAAGAAGAAAATTCATAGCGCTAGATGCCTACATGAAAAACCTAGAAAAATCCCACACTGGAGATCTAACAGCACAGCTGAAAGCCTTAGAACAATTAGAAGCAAACTCACCTAGAAGGAGTAGAAGGCAGGAAATAATCAAACTTAGAACTGAAATCAATACAATTGAAACAAAAAGAATAATACAAAGAATCAATGAATTTAAGAGTTGGTTCTTTGAGAAAGACAACAAGACAGATAAGCCCTTATCCAAACTAATCAAAAAACACAGAGAGAGTGTTCAAATCAACAAAACCAGAAATGAAAATGGGGACATAACAACAGACCCCCAGGAAATACAGAAAATTATCAGCTCATACTTTAAAAATCTGTATTTCACAAAAATGGAAAACCTAGAAAAAATGGACAGCTTTCTGGACAAGTACCATCTACCAAAATTAAATGAAGATCAGATTAATTACCTAAAGAAGACTATAACCCTTAAGGAAATTGAAGCTGTCATTAAAAACCTCCCCAAAAATAAAAGCCCTGGTCCAGAAGTAAATTTTAGTGCTGAATTCTACCAGACATTCAAAGAAGAATTGCTACCGTTACTCCTCAAACTATTTCACACTGTAGAAACTGAAGGAATATTGCCAAATTCCCTTTATAAGGCCACAATTACCCTAATACCCAAGCCACTCAAAGACACAACAAAGAAGGAGAATTACAGACCAATTTCCCTCATGAATATTGATGCGAAAATTCTCAACAAAATTTTGACAAACCCTATACAACAATGTATAAAAGATATCACCCACCACGACCAAGTAAGCTTCATCCCAGAAATGCAGGGCTGGTTTAACATATGAAAAACTGTAAATGTTATCCATCATATAAACAAACTAAAGGAACAAAGCCACATGATCATATCCTTAAATGCAAAAAAGCCTTTGACAAAATCCAACACTCCTTTATGATTAAAGTCCTGGAGAATCAGGAATACAGGGAGAATACCTAAATATAATAAAGGTGATTTACAAGAAGCTGACAGCCAGTATCAAATTTAATGGAGAAAAACTCAAAGCAATCCCACTAAAATCAGGAACTAGACAAGGTTGTCCTCTTTCCCCTTATCTATTCAATATAGTTCTCGAAGTTTTAGCTAAAGCAATAAGGGAACAAAAAGAGATTAAGGGAATACAAACTGGAAAAGAAGAAGTGAAATTATCTCTATTTGCAAATGATATGATTGTATACATAAGTGACCCACAAAATTCTTCCAAGGAACTGCTACAGCTGATAAACACCTTCAGCAATGTAGCAGGATACAAGATTAACTCAGAGAAATCAGTAGTCCTTCTATTCACTAAAGATAGAAGAGCTGAAAAAGAAATAAGGGTAACATTACCCTTCATAATAGCTGCAAATTGTATTAAATTCCTTGGAGTAACTATAACCAAACAAGTAGCAGACCAATTTGACAAAAATTTTAAATCACTGAAGAAAGAAAATGAAGAGGATATCAGAAAATGGAAAGCTCTCCCATGTTCCTGGATTGGTAGGATCAACATAGTAAAAATGGCAATTATACCAAAGGCAATCTACAGATTTAATGCACTGCCCATCAAAATTCCAACACATTGTTTTTTGGACCTTGAAAGAACAATACTCAATTTAATTTGGAATAACAGAAAAGCCAGGTTTGCCAAAATAATTTTACTCAACAAAAGAACATCAGGAGGTATCACCATCCCTGACTTCAAGCTATACTATAGAGCTACAGTAATAAAAATAGCCTGGTACTGGCATAAAAACAGACTTGTGGACCAATGGAATAGAATTGAGGATCCAGACATTAACCCAAAAACCTATGAACACCTGATCTTTGACAAAGAGGCCCAAAACATTCAATGGAAAAAAGATAGTATATTTAACAAATGGTGTTGGCATAGCTGGATGGAAGTGTGTAGAAAATTGCAAATAGATCTGAGCCTGTCACCCTGCACAAAACTCAAATCCAAGTGGATCAAAGACCTCAACTTAAACCTAGTCACTTTGAACTTGATAGAAAAGAAAGTGGGAAATACACTTCTATGAATTGGCACAGGCCACCACTTCCTAAATATAACACCAGTGGCACAGACACTAAGACCAACAATCAATAAGTGGCATCTCCTGAAGCTAGGAAGCTTCTGCAAAACCAAGGACACTGTCAATGGGACAAAACAACAGGCTACAGAATGGGAAAAGATTTTCACTAACCCTACAAGTGATCGAGGACTGATTTCTAAGATATATAAAGAGCTCTAGAATCTAGAGCCCAAAACCTTGAATAACCCTATCAAAAATTGGGGTACAGATCTAAAAAGGCAATTCTCAGCAGAGGAATTACGAATGGATGAAAGGCACCTGAAAAAGTGCTCATCATCTTTAGCCATCAGAGAAATGCAAATCAAAACAACTTTCAGATACCACCTAACACCTGTTAGACTGACAAAGATAAAAGGCACAGAAGACAGCCTATGTTGAAGAGGATGCAGATCTAGGGAAACACTCCTCCATTGTTGGTGGGAGTGTAAGCTTGTTCAGCCACTTTGGAACACAGTATGGTGGTTTCTCATAAAATTGAGAATCAATCTCCCCAAAACCAGCAATAACACTTCTGAGTGTATATCCTAATGATTTATGTACAGTCATACTCCAAAGGCATTAGCTCAACTATGTTCATAGCAGCATTATTTGTAATAGCAAGAACCTGGAAACAACTTAGATGTCCCTCAGCTGAGGAATGGATTAACAAACTGTGGTATATCTACACAATGGAGTACTACTTATCCATAAGAAAAAATGATATCCTAAAATTTGCAGGCAAATGGATGGGCTTGGAGAATATCCTCCTGAGAGTATCACAAACTCAGAAAGATAAGCAGGCGATGTACTCACTCATTAGTGGTTTCTAAACAAACAGTAAGAAAAAAGCCAAACATGCCCAAGCTGCAAACCACAACCACTGAACACCTTGGGATCAGAAACACCCTGGACTGACCCTTTGGATCCCACTCCACGTAGAGGAACACCTGACTCACTCTTGAGCCTGGGGGGACAAAACTGGATCTGCCAGGAGTGGAGACTTAACTAAGCAATATTGGGTCAGTGGAACCATGGGACTGCCTGCTGCCTGCTCATGAGGGGATGAGGAGTTGTGGAGAAGAAAAAATAACCTGATGTGGCAGGAGGGGGAAGGGACCTTGATTAAGGACATACAGGGATAGAAAGCATGACTTCTTTGTTAATAATAATAATAAAAGTATACAGAAAAAAAGGATAAAGCTAATGATTGAAATAGCTCAAAGGAAAAAGAAGTCTACCTTTTAAAAATATTGACTTCCTCAATTTGGATTAAGTAAAAATACTTAGATTTGTGCTATACACAGTGGGATTTGTAAATTAAATATCAGAAAGAATTCACTGCCAATTTTTAAGACTTGGAAAGATTTTAAGGCTGTTGTACTTTCAATTACAGAGGTGAAGAAATATACTCTATCCAATTTATTTGAAATGAAACAGATTCTCTAATGAATGCACATGATCAGCTTTCATATAATTCAGGCTATGGATTTCTGCTAAGTACAAACTCATTTCCAGAGCTGTGAACAAATAGATACCAATCTTGCTTTCATGTAACTTAATTTGGTATATTAAAAAAATATTCAGCATATTTAAGATCTAACATTCTTCCCCACCCCTACTGGCTACTTTCTCATTCCCTGGTTTCTATAAGTATTATTCAAAGTTAAACACACAGACCCATAGACTTCATGCTAAGATCCACATATGAGAGAGAATAGGATATTTGTCTCTCTTGGCCTATGTCCTCTCAGTCAGTTAAAATTCCCGAACTGTATACATTTACCTGCACTTTTCAAAATTTTGTTTCTCTTACAGCTGAATAAAATTCCTTTGTGTATAGATACCACACTTTCATTATCAATTTATTATTTGATAGACATCTAGACTATTTCCAATTTCCTATGTATTGTGAATAGACTAAGAAAAGAAAATAAATTAGCAAGTATGTCTGTAGTGGGATATAGAGTGATGCTCATGTCAAATACAAAATCCAAATTATAAATGATAAGTAGACACCTCTTTTTACTCTATCTTAAGAGAGAACAGAAAATTTATATAAATTATTTTTTTCCATTACATAGACATTTTCTTTTTATCACTTAGTTCTTATTTAAGTAACAATAGTATTGGATTAGCCAGATTTCACAAAAATAGAATCAATTACAAATATGTGGTAAGTGAGATATATGTATGTAAAAGGAAATTTATTATGAGAACTGATTCACATGATTTAGAATCTGAAACATTCTACTGTGAGTCATGGATCAGGAAATTTAATAATATCATTTAACTGGACATAGAGTTGGTGAGGAGAAACTCATGAAGTCCCAAAGTTTGGATATGGGAAATTTGAGATCTCCACTGTCCAAGAAAAAAAAAATAAGATAGATGTTCCAACTCCAGAAAAACTTGCCCTTCACCCACACCTTGATCTTTTTCAGCTGTCAAAATCTAATGATGTGCCCTCACTAGTGAGGATGGATCATCATCAAGTGTCATTTGAACTGCTCTTCTCATCCTCAAACACCCTCCCAGACACAGGCTGAAATGATATTCTACCAGTTATCTGGAATTTCTTAGCTTAGTCAAACAGACAAACATTAAGCATTATCATGTTATGATATATATATATATATATTTGACTAATATAATCTTCTAAATAACCATGTCAGTAATGTGTATATAATCTAGTATCTAATAATGCCTAAAATATATTAATAAATATAAATGTGGAATATTAATTTATAAAATACTTTTATATAAGATGCCCCTAAAATTTTGGTTTTCAAACCTAGACATATAAGCTAAGTTTAGTTATACCCAATATTTTGAGAGACTCAAATTTCAAATATTTAGCAATTGAGATTTGCTTTAAATTGTGTTGTTGCTATTTTTTAAATTAATTTGTAATAATTTACTGAGACTACATTTAGATGCTTCCAAATAAAAATGCAAATGAGAAAAAAATAAACTTACTCTAAAGGCTCCTTGCTATGGGGAGGGAATGTATTTCTATTTCTAGAAATATGGTTTCCTATAGTTTGCCCCTTTGTTTTCATCAGCAATATCAAGACTAGTTCAAGTAAAATTCAATTCTGCTGTAGTAAAAGTAAGCTTCTTTTATGTTTGATATGAGCCCTGCTTATCTGACTTTTCATATATATTTTGAAGTATTCCTATGTGTTATAGAGTGTGAAGTCTACAGTTTGAAAATATTGATCATCCTCCTGCCTCCATCTCGTTCAGCATATCTTGCTTGTGATTACCAAAACAAGTGGCAATAAATCTCAGTCCATGTGGCTCAAATACCTCTACAATGAACCTCATAACATAGAAAATATAGAAATGCATTAAATTCACTTACATAGGGAAAACTTCCTGAACAGAATATGAAAAGTACAAGTACTAAGATCAACAACCAGTTTAAAAATAACTTTATGAAGATTTTAGAAATCTTAAAAGGAACTGAGGGAGGGAAGAGAGGAAGCGAGCAAAGAGGGCATGGGGTCTCAGGGTCCCTAAGCCAGGCAGCAGCAGCAGGAGTGCTCCAGGCATGCACCACGAGGTGGGCACTGGCTCCCGCGGGCGGGAGACCAGAACAGTGGAGCGGGTCTCTGTGGTGCAGCAGTCAGTGTAGCTCCCATATAGGTGTCTCTTCCTGGAGCCTGGGTCGCCCGCGGGGCCCCGCTCCCTGCCCCCCGCGGTATGTCTTGATCTGGAGTAGCAGGTTTCATGGGGCTCCTCAGGATTATGATGCTGCCCAAATTGCAGCTGCTGGCTGTGGTGGCCTTCGCGGTGGCGATTCTCTTCTTGGAGAACCAGATCGAAAAGCTGGAGGAGTCCTGGGAGAAGCTAGAAAGGACCATCACAAGATATGAAGTCCGGGAAATTGAACAGTGACATACAATGGATAGCCCTCGGCAAGATGCAGCTTTAGATGAAGAAGAAAATATAGTCATCATTTATAACAGAGTTCCCAAAACTGCAAGCACCTCATTCACCAATATCGCCTATGACCTGTGTACAAAGAATAGATACCGTGTTCTTCACATCAACACTACCTAAATAATCCAGTAATGTCATTGAAGGATCAGGTATGCTTAGTAAAGAATATAACAACCTGGAACGAGATGAAACCAGTCTTTTATCATGGACACATTTCTTACTTGGATTTTGCAAAATTTGGTGTGAAGAAGAAGCCAATTTATATTAATGCCATCAGGGACCCTATCGAGAGGCTAGTTTCCTATTATTAATTTCTGAGGTTTGGAGATGATTACAGACCAGGATTAAAGAGCCGGAAACAAGGAGACAAAAAGACCTTCTATGAATGTGTGGCTGAGGGCAACTCAGACTGTGCTCTAAAGAAGCTCTGGCTTCAGATCCCATTCTTCTGTGGCCACAGCTCAGAATGCTGGAATGTGGGAAGCAGATGGGCTGTGGATCAAGCGAAGTATAACCTAATTAATGAGTACTTCCTGGTGGGAGTTACTGAAGAGTTGGAAGACTTCCTCATGCTGCTGGAGGCAGCTTTGCCCCGCTTTTTCCGGGGTGCTACAGACCTCTATCATACAGGAAAGAAATCTCACCATAGGAAAACCACAGAGAACAAACTGCCCACCAAGCAAACCATCGCAAAGCTTCAGCTGTCTGACATCTAGAGAATGGAAAACCAGTTCTGTGACTTTGCCTTGGAGCAGTTCCAGTTCATCAGAGCCCAGGCGGTCACTGAAATGAACTAACATAGCCCTTCAATTTTGATAGGGAACATTACTCACCCCTGAAGCAGTAGTGATAATGGAAAGAGTACTGGACAGTCTGAGCACTTGATCTCTGGTTCCAGCTCTGTACCTTCCAGCTGTGTGGTGTTAGGCAGGTCACTTAATCTCTTTGTCTCAGTTTCCTCTCCTTGAGATTGGGGTACTGATGCCTGCTGTGCTTATCTCCTGGGGCTGTTGTAAGGACTAAGGTGGCATGGGGTGAGCACTTTGAACTGTGAGTGCTGCTTACATGAAGTATCTCCAACATATAGTTTCATATTATCCATTTTAACAACAAAAAGGGAAAATTCATTTTTAAGCTTTATGAGAAAAAAAAAAAAAACCTTTATCTCGATACAAATTTGTGAGTGATAAATATCCTCTCAGTGTTTTATCTTCCGTGTTTCAGCAACTATTGAAATGTGAAACACGCGTGAACTCTAGTGACTCAGGATCTTCTTAAGCTGATGAGAAGCGAAAAAAATCCTTTCTGCAGACTTGAAAGACGCTCCTGTTTTCATTTGACCTTGTCATTTAAAAATGGAGGCTATTTTACACCTATGGTTTCTAAAGAAGTGTGTTTTGTAAAGTTTGATTTCCCTATTAACTCTTCACCTTCTCTCTCTTCAGATTCAGAATTTAGATTCCTCTCAGACAGACTTTTCTAAAGGAATAATTATGTATATGTTTAGTTTAAATATTTCTAACCAAGACCTCATCTAACAAAGCATTTTTGACCTAAGGCTTTAAAGGTTATTTATTGTGTAACTAGAGGAACAAAGGGCACTGCATATCAGAAGGCATTTATAGAGAATACAGAATGGCAGTGTCTCCCTGCCCCACCAATAGGAAACTACTAAGAGAGCATAACAGCATTACCCTCTCCTCCCTAAGATCTCTTTCCAATGAAAGGTTCTAGGTATCCACTGAAAACATGTTTTTTTTGTTTGTTTGTTTGTTTGTTTGTTTGTTTTTGCCCAAAGCTAAAGAGCCACTTCCACAAAGGCATTTTGCTGTTGAATAAATATGAGGTTATTCTTGTGAGTCAGAGCAAAAATCTTTTAGGCAATTAGAGTAGCACTTAGTACTCCAGATAGGGCATTCCATATACTGTTCTCATAAAAGACTAAGAGTAAATCCATTGGGTGTCTGTTACAGTCACTCAACTCTCATTGTTGCAAAGAAGCTTCACAGACAATATAGACAAATGGCCATGGTTATAGCTCAGTTAAACCTTGATTTCACAACAGACAGTATGCTAGATGTTGACCACATACTGTAGCCCCTGCCATGTCTGTGTCTGAAAGTTCTCCAGTGAGTTTCTCTATGATCCAAAGCTCCAGATTATGAACCAAGAACTGCTTTCTGACTCAGTCTCTCTGGTGGATCCTTCCATTTTATATGCATTGCTTCTGGTGACCCTGCTTTCCTAATTTACTCATTCAAAATCAGGATATTTATTTCTTTTTGGAGTGAATGTGTTCAAAGTGTTCTTTCCAAAGAAGAAGAAAAGAGTAGATTTGCTTATGTTTGATTCAGTACAGTCCTATGAGTCTGAGTCCTTAGAGTATATAACTTTACAATCAAATAAATAGAACCACTGAGACAATGTGTATTTTTAAATGTGACAAATGTGCTTTTTCTTTTTTTAGCTTTTTATTTTTTAAATAATTTGACCATAGGGAGATTGTTTTTATATGATAGTAAAACAAATTAACAACTTTGAATTTTGAAGATATTGTGTATATGTATCTATATATCTATGTTTATTTCCTACAAGACAAGAGGTAGCTTTGTGTTCAACTTGTACCAACTGTTTTCTTATTGCTGTGAAATGGCAACTGTTGATAAATCATTGTGTTTTCAAATGTAGTGGGAAGGATATATTTTGATTTCACCCAGCTTTAATCTGTAATGTGTCACTTAGATATAACTGATAGCAACACTTGAAGTACTGCTTGGGGGCTGCTTCTGGGTCCCCATTACAGTCTTATGTATGTGCTCCACAACTTTGCTGCTTCTGGACTCCTGGGGATTGGATTCAAATTACCAAACTCCACAACACTGGAAGTTACAGTCTGTTAAATGCTTAGCTTTACTTTCTATTTTGAAAATTCAGCTAATGCCTATAATTGAACTCTATTGATCTTTCTCATTATATGTCCTGTTGGAAATTTCCAAAATTGTTAGTTCCATCAGGGAATTTACCAGATTATTTTAATGTTGTATTTGCATAGTTAGATACAAAATAGTTTGTAGATGACCATTTTCTCTTTTTTAATAAAATAAAATTTTCTAAAAAAATAAGTCTTAAAAGAAAATATTAAAAAAAGGTCTCTTACAAAAATAGAAAAAAAAATACAAACAAAAAATTGGGAGAGATTAACAAATTTCTGAAACAAAATAAAGAAAACCAACAAGTGAAAGAAACATTTAAGGAATTAAAGACTCCAATAAAAGCAATAAAGAAAGCACAAACAGAAGCAATGCTGAAAATAGAAAACCTGAAGGAATAAACTGGAACTACAGATGCAAGTAAAGCCAACACAATGCAAAAGATGAAGGAGAGAATCACTGCAGTGGAACATTCAGTAGCAGACATAGTTATGTCAGTCAAAAAAACCACTAAAACAATAACGGTCATAGCACACAACATCCAGAAAACTTGGGACACAATGAAAGACCAAACCTGAGAATAATTGCAGTAGAAGAAAGAAAAAAATATCAACTCAAAGGCACAGAAAATATATTTAATAAAATCGTAGAGGAACGGTTTTTCAAACTAAAGAAGGAAATACCTATAAAGATACAAGAAACAAAAAAAGTGCACTAAATAAACTAGAAGCCCCCCATAAATCTGCTAGCAACATAACATAATAATCAAGCCAATAATAATATAAAACATATAGTCTATATATAGAGAGAACTCAACAAAGTACAGCCCCAAACTCTAAAAAAAAAAAAAAACAATTAAAAAATGTGGTTCAGAAGTAAAAAGGAAATTCTCAGCAGAAAAAACAAAAATGGCTGAAAGGCACATGAAAAAGTACTCAACATCTTTAGCCATCAGAGAAATGCAAATCAAAACATGTTTGAGATGCCACCTTATGCCTGTCACAATGGTTAAGATTAAATTCACAGTTGACAGCCTATGCTGTAAAGGATGCAGAGTGAGGGGAAGACTCCTCAATTTTTGCTGGGAGTGTAAACATGTTCAGTCACTCTGGAAGGCAGTATGGCAATTCTAAGAAAACTGGGAATCAATCTCCCTAAAGATCCAACAATACCACTACTGGGAATATACCCTAAAGATACCAATTCTCACTCCAAAGGCATTAGTTCAACTATGTTCATAGCAGCATTTTTCATAATAGCAAGAACCTGGAAACAACCTAGATGCCCCTCAATAGAAGAGTGGATTAACAAACTGTGGTACATCTACACAATGGAGTACTACTCAGCAGTAAGAAAAACTGATATTCTGAAATTTGCAGGCAAATGGATGGTATAAAGAATATCCTCCTGAGCAAAGCATCTCAATACCAGAAAGAGAAGCAGCAAATATATTCACCCCTTAGGGGATTTAAAATTTAAAAAAAGAGATGACATTGTATAAAAGAGCTCAAAGCTAGAACACAGAATGCCTCACTTCTGCATTGATGGCCTCTGGCAGGGGTGTGGTTGAAGAAAGACTTGTTTTCTTTAAGGGTCTGGCCACAGGGAGTTTAATTATGCTCCAGTAAGCAAACAAGCAGCATGAAAGGATGTTTTTGTAAATGGAGAGATCATAAGGGTGGGCATGAATCTGAGAGGTCTTAGTTAAAAGTTTGATGGGATATATGATGTAAAATCACCAAATAATAAATAAATTAAAAATAAAATAAATAAAGCTAAATAAATCAAGCCTACAGCCAACATCAAACTAAATGGAGAAAAACTTAGAGCAAGCCCACTAAAATCAAGAACAAGAAAGTGTTGTGTCCTTTCTTGTTATCAATTCAATATATGTCTTGATGTTTTACCCAAAGCCATAAAAGAACTTAAGTACATTAAGTGGATACAAATTGGAAATAAAGAAGTGAGACTATCTCTTTTTTTTCAGATGACATGTTTGCATACATAATTGACTCACAACATTCTACCAGGGAACTCCTACAGCTGATAAACACCATCATTAATGTAGCAGGGTATAAAAGAACCTCAAAAAATCAGTAGCCCTCATATACACTAAAGATAAAAAGGCTGAAATGAATAAGGGAAACACCATGCTTTTTAAAAGCTATAAATAGCATTAAATATTTTAGTGTCCCTCTAAACAAAGATGTAGCAGACCTGTTGAACAGAAACTTTAAATCACTGAAGAAAGAAAATAAAGAGGATATCTGAAAATGGAAAGATCTGCCATGATCCTGGATAGATAGAATCAATATAGTAAAAATAGCAATTCTACCAAAAGCCATCTACAGACACAATGCAATTCCCATCAAAATCTCGACAGTATTTATATAGACTTTGGAAAAACAATAATCAACTTCATATGGAATAACATAAAAGCTAGGCTTGGCAAAACAATCCTGCCCAACAAAACAATTTCAGGAGGCTTCACTATCTCTGACTTCAAACAATGCAGCTACAGTAATAAAAACATCCTGGTACTAGAGTAAAAACTGACTTGTGGATCAAGAAAATCAAATCAAAGACCCTGATCTTAACTCACACACCTGAAAGCACATCCTTTTTGACAAAGTGGTAAAAATATTTCATGGAAAATAGATATTATTTTTAACAGTATTGGCATAATTGGTTTCTAGTATATAGAAGAATGGAAATAGATTCAAAGCTATCACTGAACAAAACTCAATTCCATGTGAGTCAAGAACCTCAAAATAAACCATGGTACACTGAACTTGATAAAAAAGAAATTGGAAAACACCCTTCAAAACATTGGCACAGGTGACCACATCCTAAGTACAACACCAGTAGCATAGACAACAACAACAGCAATCAATAAATTGGACTTCCTGAAACTGCAAAGCTTCTGTAAGGCAAAGCACAAAGTCAATAAGAAAAACTGACAGCCAATAGAATGGGAAAAGATCTTTATCAACCCTACATCTCACAGAGAACTGATCTCTAAAACATAGAGAACTTAAGAAAGTGGAGTGCTAAAACCTAAATAACCCAATTAAAAATGAGATTAAGAACTAAAAGGGCAATTCTCAACAGAAGAATTACAAATGGCTAAAGCCATTTAAAAAATTCTTGAACATCTTTAATCATAAGAAAAATGTAAATGAAAACAACCTTGAGATACTACCTTCACCTGTCACGATGGCTAAGAAGAAAATCACAGATGATAACTACTGCTGGAAAGAATGCAGAGCAATAGGAACACTCCTCCATTAGTGGGAGTGTAAACTTGTACAGACACTCCAGAATGCAATTTGACAGATCTTTAGAACACTGGGAATCAATCTCTCCAATGATCCAAAAATACCACTATTGGGCATTTACCAAAGTGTAGAGAGCTGTCTGCACCTACACCTTAAAGATGGCACAGGCTTCCGCCCTCCACCTTCCACATGGTGAGTGCTCTCAATGACAAACTATCCCATAATTGACTAGGCTGAGGTTCTGGCTTGCTTCCTCATACCTGGACCTATAGGCAGTGCCCACGTGGCGTACTGGGGTTGGCTGCCCAGAGGCTATTTAGGCTGCGGGCGGGTTTTCCCCAAAGGGAGAAGATGTAGCAAGTCAGTCAGTCCCTGTCGTAAGTAAGTCAGAAGTCAGAAAATTAATCAAGGTTCCTGAATAAAACTGCTGAAAAAAGAGTCTGGTGTCATGTCTTCCTAACCCTAACCCTAACCCTAACACTAACCCACTATTGGGCATTTACCCAAAGAATGCTCATTTGTACCCCAAAGGTATCAGCAAAACTGTGTTTACATCAGTATTACATATAATAGAAGAAATTGGAAGCAGCTTCAATGGCCATCAACTGAAGAATAAATTAACAAACTGTGGTAAATTACAATGGAGTACTACTGAGCAGTAAAAAAGATTATTTATGCCCCTAATATAGAAAAACCTATCTATGTAAAAGAAGCACTTCTAAAGCTCAAATCCCACATCAACTCTCACACCCTAAGAGTGGGAGAATTCAATATCCCACTATCACATTTGGATGGGTAAACTGGACAGGAAATCAACAAAGAAATAAGGAGTCTAGTATTCTTAGAATTTAATGAAAATGAATCCACAACAAGTCCAAACTTGTGGGACACAAGGAAAGCAGTCTTAAGAGGAAAATTGATAGTGATAGATGCCTATATGAAAAGCCTAGATAAATCCTACACTAGAGAACTAACAGCACAGCGGAAAGCCTTAGAACAATTAGAAGCAAACTCTCCTAGAAGGAGTAGATGGCAGGAAATATTCAAACTTAATATTTTGATTAATGAGCTGACATAAATAAAATTGAAACTAAAAGAACATTGCAAAGAATTAATAAATCAAAGAGTTGGTTCTTTAGAAAGTCAACAAGATAGGTAAACCCTTATCCAAACTAACCAAAAAGCAGAGAGAGCATATCCAAATCAACAAAATCAGAAATGAAAAGAGGAACATAACATAAACCATCAGGAAATCCAATTAATCATCAGATCATATTTTGAAAATTTATATGCCACAAAAATGGAAAATCTAGAAGAAATGGACAGCTTTTTGGACAGGTACCATATATCAAAATTAAATCAAGATCACATTAAATATCTAAACTGACTTATAACCATAAAGAAAATTGAAGCTTTCATTAAAAGCCTCTCAAGTAAAAAAAAGCCCAGGTCCAGATGGTTTCAATGTAGAGTTCTACAGCACATTCAAAGAAGAACTACTACCTGTGGAAATTTAAAGTGCTTTACACAGTAGAAATTGAAGGAATATTCCCAAACTCTTTATATGAGGCCACAATCACTCAGCACTCAAGCTACTTAAAGATCCAACAAAGAAGAAGAATTATAGACCAATTTCCCTCAAGAATATTGATGCAAAAACTATCAACAAAATTCACGCAAACCTTATACAGCATATAAAAAATATCATCCACCGTGATCAAATAAGCTTCATCTCAGAAATGCTGGGATGGTTCAACATATGAAAAATCGTAAATGTCATCTGTCATATAAAAAAAATGAAGGAAAACAACCACATGGTCATATCCTGAGATGCTGAAAAAGCCTTTGACAAAAACCAACACTCCTTCATGAAAAAAGTCATGGACAAACCAGGAATACAGGGAAAATATCTAAATATAATAAAGGCAATTTACAAGTAGCAAATTGCTATCATCAAACTTAATGGAGAAAACCTCATATCAATCCCACTAAAATCAGGAAGTAGAAAAGGATGTCCTTTCTCTCCTTATCTATTCAATAAATTTCCAAAGTTTTAGTTAAAGCAATAAGAGAATGGAAGAAGAGTAAAGGGATACAAATTAGAAAAGAAGTGAAAACTATGTCTAATTGCAGATGATAGCGTATATGTAAGCGATCCATAAAATTCTACCAGAGAACTTCTATAACTGATAAACACATTTAACATGTGGCAGGATACAATATTAACTTAGAGAAATCAGTGGCCCTGCTATACACTAAAGATAAACGGGCTGAAAAAAAAAATAAAAAAATCATCACGCTTTATAATAGCTGCAAATAGCATTAAATATCTTGGAGTAACTATAACCAAAGTAGCAACAAATCTATTTGGCAAAAACCTTAAATCACTGAAGAAGGAAATGGAAAAGGATATCAGAAATTGGGAAGATCTCCCATGTTCCTGGATAGGTAGGATGAACATAATAAAAGTGGCAATTCTACCAAAAGCAATCTACAGTTCAATGTAATTGCCATCAAATTCCTAAGACATATTTTTACAGACATTGGAAGAACAATACTCAATTTCATTTATAATAACAGGGAAACCAGGATTGTCTAAACAGTTTTAGTCAACAAAAGAACATCAGGAGGCATCATCATTCCAGACGTCAAGCTTTACTATAGAGCTACAGTAATAAAAACAGCCTGGCACTGACATAAAAATGGATGTTGAATCAATCAAATTGAATAGAAGATCCTTACATTAACCCAAACACCTATAAACACCTTATTTTTGACAAAGATCCCTAAATATTCAACAGAAAAAGGATAGTATCTTTAACAAATTGTGTTGGCATAGCTGTACTGTAAAGTGTAGAAAACTGCAAATAGATCCAAGCCTTTCACCCTGCAAAAAACTCAAATCCAAGTGGTTCAAAGACCTTAACAAAAACCCAGCCATCCTGCACCTGATAGAAAAGAATGTGAGAAATACCCTCAAACAAATTGGTACAGTTGACCATTTCCTAAATATAACACAAGTAGCCCAGACACTAAGAACAACAACAAGTGGGACCTCCTGAAACTGAGAAGCTTCTGTAAAGCCAAGGATACAGTCCATAAGAGAAACGACAGGCTAAAGAATGGGAACAGATTTTCACCAACCCTACAAGTGACAAAGGACTGATATCTAAAATATATAGATAACTCATGAAACTAGATCCCAAAACCTTGAATAGCCCATTTAAAAAATGGGAATTCTCAGCAGAAGAAATACAAATGGCTGAAAGGCATTTGAATAATTGCTCATAATCTTTAGCCATCAGAGAAATGCAAATTAAAACAACTTTGAGATACCTTACACCTGTAAAATTTGCAAAGATAAAGACACAGATGACAGACTATGTTAGAGAGGTTGTGGAGCAAGGGCAACACTCCTCCATTGTTGGTGGGAGTGTATGCTGGTTCAGTCACTTTGGAATACAGTATGGCAGTTTCTCACAAAACTGGGAATCAATCACCCTAAAGATACAGCCATACCACTACTGGGAATATACCCTAAAGATGCCAATTCTCACTCCAAAGGAATTAGCCCAACTATGTTCATAGTAGCATTATTCATAATAGTGAGAACCTGGCAAAAACGTAGATACTCCTCAACTGAAGAATGGATTAACAAACTGTGGTACATGTATACAATGGAGTACTACTCAGCAGTTAGAAAAAAAAATGATATCCTAAAATTTGCAGGCAAATGGATGGATTTGGAAAATATCCTTCTGAACGAGGGAGTACAAACCCAGAAAGATAAGCAGGGGACATACTCACTCATTAGCAGACTTTAAACAAAAACTAAGCATGTCCAAGTGCAAACCACAACCACTGTACAGCTTGGCATCTGAAACACCTTGGGCCATCACCTTTTAGCCTATTTCATGCAGAGGAACACCTGACCCAGTCTTGATGTTGGGATGAGGAAATCGAATCTGCCTGGAGTGGATGCTGAACTAAGCCACTTTGGGACTTTGGGACTTTGGGACCTTGGGACCTCCTGTCCTTGATGGGGAGCAGAGAAAGTGATGGGAAGAAGAGTGAGTGACAGGGAGGTGCAGGAGGGAAAAGGTCCTCTGAACAAGGGGATATATGGAAAAAAAATATGACTTCATTTATAATAAAAAAAAATAAAAAATAAGTGCTCGTGAATTGTGCATCTCAGGTACTCTCTTTTGATCCAAAATTTGCTGAAGAACTTGGGTCTCAGGGAGCCACTTTTGGTTCAATAAGTACTAGGAAAGTCACAAACAAAAAAAAATGGCCATTGTAAATGTTTTGCCTTGCATGTAACTTTTTCCAGGGAGATAATGGCATTCAAATTTAGGAAATAATAATACCAGCAGATGGTTGAACATTTAATGGGCAGAGTACTTGCAGAAAGTCAAATGTTGCAGGGGGATAGATCTCAAAAATCCTCACTTTGTTTCAGCAATAAATAATACCTAGGAATTAGTCTTTGTATATTTCCTGCAGGAGCACTTTAATCTATTTAAACTTTTTTTAAAAGTTTAAAATTAGATGTCCTTGATACTGAAAATACCATTACTTTCCTGTGCTAGTAACAAAGAATATACTGGTATAAATTTTATACCATAGAAATTAATTTTCTTGATTATCCACAAAGATATGTGTGCCCAAACATGTAAAATACACTATCAATCAGATGCAGAAAAAAATCCCACAGATCTTTTTATTAAAAAAGCATAATAGTGGTATGTAAGAAGTTAAAAACAAAAATCAAACAGTGTCCACAGCCTGTCCTTCCATAGGCTTTGACTAGTGGGGCTACTCTACAGACTTCCCCATGAACTTTGCTGGTGGGAACACTCCATGAATTTTGTTTAGTGAGACTACTCCATGGACAGTGCCTAAAGCAATTTGCCAAAAAGTTTCTTAATTGAGACTCCTTCACAGATTTTACCTAGTAGGGTACTTCAACACAGAGCTGAAGTACAACAAGTATATAATACTGGTTGTCTTCTGCTGTGTATTATTTAGTAGCCTACAGCAGTTTTTCATACTTAGTTTTAATTTTTTTCAAGTAGAGACATAAGGCAGTGTGCCAGAAAGAATATGACTCTTACTTTGAATTTGGATCCAGTTTCTATAGGTGGCTCACCATCATCTAGAATCCAGCTGTGGAGTGTTCAAGGTCTTTGGCCAAAGATGGCACTTAGAGTCATATGGAAACACTCCCAGTACACACATAATTAATACTAACATATATCTTAAAGTAAAATGTGTTTTTATAATATGAATATTTAAGCATTCATTATAGATATCATTTTTATTTATTTTCTCTTGTTTTTTGAGAAATTTTGAGTTTTGGTTATAAGAATTTTTTTCTGAGTGGGGTATCACAAACCCAGAAAAATAAGCAGGGAATGTACTTACTCACTAATAGACTCTAAAGAAAAAAGATGAAAGCAAAGAATGTCCGAGCTGCAAACCAGAAACAATGAACAGCTTGGGATCTGAAACACCTTGGACCAGCACTTTGGATCCCACCCCCTCCAAAGGAACATCTGACAAAGTTTTCATGTTGAGATGAGGAAAGCAGATATGCCAGTAGTGGATGTTGAACTAAGACATATTGGGTCCTTGGGACCTCCTGCCCTTGCTTGGGAGGAGATAAATTGATGTGGAGAAGAGAGAGTGACTGGAAGGTGCGGGAGGGGAAAGGAAGGTTGAACAAGGGTATACACAGATAAAAAAAAATATGACTTTATTGTAATAAAATACATAAATAAATATAAATAAATGAATTCACAAGCTAAAAAAATTTCAGAAAAAAGGTATGTTGATATAAAATATCTTTCTGTAGGCTATTAGTTATTTTTGGATAATAAAGAAACATTATTAGCCTATGTTAGAAATATGGGAAATATGAGCATAGATAAAGGGGAAATAGAGCAGATTCAGGGGATTAAAAATTACAGAAAAGCTAAAAGCCACTAGTGAAAGATAGATTAGTAGAAATGTTGAGTTAAAAAGCAACATTTAGCAGACAATGAGCCTAAGCCATAAGCCAAAGTGATTGTAATTAATATGAGATTCTCTGTGACTATTTGGGACTGCTGTTCCAAACCTTGGCCTAGTCCAGGCCAGAAATGCTTGCTACAGCATACTTTAAATGTTTTTCTTTGACAGACAATGTTACATTTTGAAATTACATATTTCTTAGATTACATTGGAAGTAATTAATAGTTTACATTTACCAAATAACAAGGGGGATGGTCCAGTACACCATGAGCTTACTAAAGTGCTTTCCAGAAATCACAATCACCCCTAGTAACTCTAGGAATATGAAGCTTAAAAAAAGAGTGGCCAAGTACATTGATCATTCCTGCTCACTAAGCTAGCAATTAAAAAGTGATCAACATTTTTAAGCAGTTTTGAAATACAACTAAAAATTACAATCAAATTCCCTTTGTACCTATCAGAATGGATAAGGTCAATAACACAAGTGAAAAGTAATGCTAGAAGGATGTGGTGCAAAGGAAACATTTTTCCATTGCTAATGGGAATGCAGACTTGTACATCCAATTTGGAAATTAGTGTTGAAAATACTCAAATAAGTGGTCATAAAACTATCTCAGGCAACTAATTCACTATTGGACATACATCCAAAAAATGATTCATTCTATCCCAAAGATATTGGATCAACTATGTTCTTATTAGATGTATTCATAATGGAAACTACAAATTAGCTAGATTGCTCAATTCTAAAATGGATAAATTAAATGTAAGAATTTATGTAATGGAGTATATATATTAATAATTTAAAAATTATTTCATTAAAAATTTTAGGCAAATGGGTGAAACTTTAAAAAAACTTATCTTGAGTGGCATAAGTGGAGAATATTTGTTTAACAAAAAACTGATGTGTTATTTTTGTTTTTATATAAAGTTGTGTTGTTTTATCATGCCAAACTAAGAAACTGAATTGGTCTAATAACAAAATTAGCAGCTAATAAGGAGGAGAGGGTATAATCAGAACTCTCAGGCTCACAGAGCATGAGAAAAGAGAAGTGAGATTTTCAGAGATTAAGAAAAGGGAGATAAAAAATAAGGAAATTAAAGTGAAATGCCAGAGTCAAATAAGACAGACAAGGAGGAAATAGGACAGTAGATCATACAAAATGACAAAAAAGTAAAAATCTTCAAAGCAAAACATAAATGAATAGAAAGAGGTTAAATTAAGTCATAAAGAGTTAGTGAGACACATCTAAGCAAAAATAGAGCATTTATCATTAATAATATGATTTCGTATCTTTATTGGGGAGCTGATTGGCTGCCCAAAGAAAGGGCTAATGCCAGTAACTTATGCACAGGATGAAAATATAATATGTACTCATTCAACAGGGGATATTACCTGCTAAGTAAAGAATAACCATGCTACAATCTACAGAGCCAGAATGGCTAAGTGAAAATGAGAGCTCAAGCTCCTTGAGAAGAGGAAATTAGAATTTGCAAGTAGACTGGCAATGTGTTTATTTAGATGTGGGTAGAGGAATGACGGAAAAGAATACAGAGAAATGACTGTAGTTAGATAACATTTTGTAGGACAATATGGAAACTTAATCCAGTGCAAACTTCCTGAAATCTACAAAGATAACCTTAGTAAGATTTTCTACTAATGGAAGTTATTGAGCCTGAAATGTCTATTCTTGTTAACTAGGCTTTTAGTCATGGGATTAAAACTAAAAACTTCAAGAAATATAACCTTCTACCAACAATCTATTCTGATTGTAAGAAGTGCTGTGGCCATGGTTGTAGAAAACTTGTGGTAATGGAGAAGCAATGATCAAATTTGTGGCCTACATCACAAAAGAATGTTGAAATCAAACACTGCCTGATTGACCTGGACTGGAGGCCGAATAACCCAAAGACTATGTGTGATTGGTGTGTAGTCCAGTTTTCATCAGAGAGGCTTTCTTCCTATTTAAAAATAGAAAATATTGAGCACCCTAAACTGTCTCTGGGTCTTGTAGCATTATAACTAGACATTTTATTATATCAATTTTTATGGATATTTTATAAAATAATGCCTGTTTTCTACATATTTAGAGACATCATTTTTACAAATTATGTGAAAATTAAAAAAATATAAGTGAATAAAAAAATTTTTCTGGGAGACCAGAAATTATCTTAACATTTAAAAAACTTTTTTTTTTATTACTAAGGTGTGGAGGTGTGAGAGTTCAGATGGTGGAGAGTCATACTTTCATCTTATCTGCACAGACCGTTTTTCTGCATGTATGCCAATGTACCACATGCATCAAATACTTAAAGAGGTCAGAAGAACATTGAATCCATTAGGACTGAGGTTGCATATGGTTTGAGCAACCATTGAGAGCTTGAAATAAGGCCTGAATACTCTGAGGAGCAATTAGTGTTTTTAACCTCCAATCAATCTCTGAAGACACAGAAAGTTTTGATCATATTTTTTAAAAAGTATTTTTATTACTAATACGAATCCTTTTACATGTGCTCCACTATCCCCCCTTGCTCCCTTTCTCCTGCTCACACCACCTTTCCACATCCCTTCATTCCACACTCCATTCACTCCTCAAAGGGCAAAATGCCTCTCTTGATCAATCAACACAGGTTAACATACGAAGCTGTGGCAGGACTAATCTTTTGCTTAAATCAGGCTGAACAAGTCATCACACCAAGGAAGCAGGCTCCAAAAGTCAGTTCATAAAACTGGGATATTTTCTAGTACTATTTTAAGGGTTCCATCAACAGCTTGATTATAGCAAGTGTAACACTGATGTAGAGGGCCAAGTTGGAACCCATGCAGGCTGACTAGCTGTCAGTCCAGAGTCAGTGAGCTTCCATTAGCTCAGGTCAGCTGTCCCTGTGGCTGTCTCCATTGTATTCTTGACCTTACCCTTGCTCCACTTACTGTGTCTCCCTCTCTTCAACTGAACCCCAAGTGTTTGGCCAAGTGCTGAGTTCTGGGTGTCTGCATCTGCTTCTATCAATCATGGAATGTAGGTTCTGTAGTGACAATTACAGAGTTAGTCAACAATCTAAGTACAGGGAAGATTAGTTCAGAAATCCTCTTCGGCAATGCTGCAGGACTCAGCTAGAACATCCTTGTGAGTTCCTGTGGACTTCCCTAGTACCAGTGTTGTGCCCAGACTTGCCTTTTCCAGAAAAGACCATCAATCACTGGAATCCAGATGCAAAAGCAAAGTTTATTTATGTGAATATAAGCCAAAGAGGGGACCCAGTTCAGCTCTTGCCATAACATGTTGGGGGTGCTGGGCTGGCATAGGGGAGCTTAACAGCTGCTTTTAAATACAAAAACCACAATTTGTGGTTATTTAAGTACAAGGTTTTGTGCTAACAGCTAATCTGGGTAATTTTTCCTTGAATCTGGGCCCAGGAATTATGGTGGTGTATTTTGACTACAACATTTGGTAGTCTGATAGCAAGGTCAGAATGTTTGGGATTCTGTGATCAGAACTCAGGACATGATGCTCTTTAGTCAATAACAGTTTCTAGCAATAGTCTTTGGGAACTGGGTGAGGGGTTTCTTCTCAGGGCTCTTCTCTTAAAATGGAATATTCCCTTTAGTTCTTCACCAGGTTTCTTTCCAAGCCCATAACAGCTCATTTTGTTAGGTTATCTACCACATTGTTCAACTCTCATTCTCTCTTCCAGCTCAGGCTTTGAGAACCATCATTTCCCAGACTCTCTCCTATTTTCTCTGCACTTTCCCTCCCAGTTCACTCAGGAGATATTAATCATTTTCCCTTCCTGGTGCAATCCATGTGTATAACTATTAGGGTCCTGCTCTCTACCTATCTTATCCAGGGTTATGTAATCTACCCTGCTTATACTTTGTAATGTGTTTACTATACAGTTCCGATTCAAAAAATACTGTGTTTATCTTTCTAAGTCTAGGTTACCTAACTCTGGATGATTATTTTCTAGTTTTATTCAATTGCCCGCAAATATTATGTTGTCATTTTTGTTGTTGTTTGTTTTTTGCTATTGTTGTTGTTTGTCCATTGAGTAATGGTCCATTGTAAAAAGGTACATTTTCTTTATCCATTCTTTGGTTAAAGGATATCTGTGTATGGTGAGTTAATCTGCTATAAACATAGCTGAGCACGTGTCCTTGTATTGCAGTTCAGCATATTTATTCTCAATTTTTGAGAAACCATCTGATATCCAATGTGGCTGTACCAATTTACAAATTTACAAGCAGCAGAGGAGTGTTCCCCTTTCTTTATATTCTTTCCAATGTAGGCTATCAGTGTTTTTGATGCTAACTATTCTGACAGATATATTTTGAAAAACAGCCCTCTACCAGAGTTGGAATTGGTAAATATCTTTTTTCTTTCTGTGAGCTCTTGGTTTGTCGTAGTGACTTTGTACTTTGCTCTGCAGTTTCTGGAGGTTCCATTTATTAATTGTTATTTTCAGTGTCTGTGCTACTGGTGTTGTATTTGTGTTGTGTGCCATTGCATTCAAGACTGCTTTTGAATTTCTCTTCTATCAGGTTAAGTGTAACTGAGTCTATGTTGATATTTTTGATCCATTTTGACTTAAATTTGGTGCAGAAAAAGAAATATAAATGCATTTGCATTCTTATACATGTTGACATCCAGTCATGCTAGCACTATTTGTTGAAAATGCACAGCTTTGGACTCTGTCAAAAATCAGGTTCTCATAGGTGTGTGGGTTAATATCAAGGTCTTCATTTTGATCACATTAGTTGACATCTCTATTTTAGGCGAATATCAAGTTGTGTCCAGTACTATAGCTCTATAGTACAGCTTGAAGTCAGAAATGGTGATACCTTTACAATATCTGTTTGGGGATATGATTGTTTTTGCAGTCCTGGATATCTTGTTTTTTCATATGAAAATGAGTATTGTTCCTTTGATGTCTGTGATGTATTACCTTGGAATTTTGATGGGGATTGTGTTAAATCTGTAGATTTATTTAGATGAGATTGCCCTTTCTGCTATGTTAAGCTTACCTTTCGAACAGCATAGGAGAACTTTTTATATTTTGATATCTTCTTCAGTTTCTTTTTTCAAAAACTTAAAGTTCGTTTTATACAGGTCCTTCCCTTGCTTTGTTACAGTTACACTGTAACATTTGATGTTACTTGTGACTGTTGTAAATGATGATGTCTTTGTAATTTTTCTTTCAGCCCAATTATCTTTTGAATATAGGAGAATTACTAATTTTTCTACTTAGCTTTGTATTCTGTCATATTACTGATAGTTTTTAACAGTTTTAGGAGTTCTTTGATACAATTTTTAGGATCAATTACATCTACTGTTATATTACCTGCAAATAGCTAAATTTTGACTTCTTTCTTTCCAGGTTATATCCCCTTCATCTACTTTTGCTGTCTTTCTGCTCTAGCTAGGACCTCAAGTACTTTGTTGAATAAGAATTGACAGAGGGGATTGTCTTATCTCCAATTTTAGAGGGATAACTTTGTGTTACTCATCATTTATTTTTATGTTGGCTCTAGGCTTGCTGTATATTTCCATTATCATATTTAGGTATGTACCTTGTATTTATGAGTTCTCCAAGACCATTTTATGAATGGGTGTTGGATTTTGTCAAAGACTTTTTCAAAAATCTAATGAGATTATTATTTTTTGTTTTTCAGTTTGTTAATATGGTAGATTACTTAGATAAAACTTTCTACGTTGAATCATCCCTGCATCATTGGGATAAACACTATTTGATCATGTGGGATTTTTTATGTGTTCTAGGATTAATTTTACAATATTTTGTTGAATATATTTGCATCAATGATTATGAGGAAGATTGGTCTGTAATTTTGGGGGGTTGTTGCATCTTTAAGTATTTTGGGGGTCAAACTGACTATAACTTCATAAATAGAGCTTGCCTGTGATAATATTCTTTCTTTTTTTCCTTATTCCATATTTATTATTTTATATTTTGAATCTATACATTTTTATTATTAAAGAAATAATATGCTCAATTTGACTTATCTTTTTCTTTTTTCCTTTTTTATTATTATGAATAAAGAAGTCACATTTTTCTATTACTTGTATATCCTTATTCAAGGTTCCTTTCCTCTCCCACCACATCCGGCCATTCTCTCTTCTCCACATATTCCCACCCCTTCCTGGGCAGGCAGTCCCGAGGTCTCAATGTCCCAATATTCCTTAGTTCAGCTTCCACTCCTGGCAAATGCAGTTTTCTCCCCCCAACATCAAGACTGAGTAAGGTGTTCCTCTAGGGAGAATGGGCTACAAGGTGTCCGTCCAAGTCTTGCAGATCCCAAGCTGTTCAGTGGTTGTGGTTTGCAGCTTGAACATGCTTTGCTTTTGCTTTTTTGTTTAAAGTCCACTAATGAGTGAGTACATCCCCTGCTTATCTTTCTGAGTTTGTGATACCTCGCTCAGGAGGATATTCTCCAAATCCATCCATTTGCCCTCAAATTTTAGGATATCATTTTTTTCTTACTGTTGAGTAGTACTTCATCGTGTAGAAGTAGACAGTTTGTTAATTCATTCTTAAGTTGAGGGGCATCTAGGTTGTTTCCAGGTTCTTGCTCTTATAAATAATGCTGCTATGAACATAGTTGAGCTATTGTCTTTGAACTGATACTGTGCGACTTTAGGTTATACACCCAGAAGTGGTATTGCTAGATCCTTGGGGAGATTTATTCTCAGTTTTCTGAGAAACCATCATACTGCATTCAAGAGTGACTGCACAAGCTTACATTCCCACCAACAATGGAGGAGTGTTCCCCTTGCACCACATCCTCTCCAGGATAGGCTGTCATCTGTGTCTTTGATCTTAGCCATCTGACTGGTGTCAGGTGGTATCTAAAAGTTGTTTTCATTTGCATTTCTGTGATGCTAAAGATGGTGAGCACTGTTTCAACTGCCTTTCAGACATTTGTAATTCTGCTGAAAATTCCCTTTTAAGTTCTGAATCCCATTTCTTGATTGGGTTATTCAAGGTTTTGAGCTAAAGATTCTTGACTTCTTTATATATCTTAGAGATCAATCCTCTATCATTTGTAGGGTTGGTGAAAATCATTCCCATTCTGTAGGCTATCGTTTTGTCCTATTGACAGTGTCCTTGGCTTTAAAGAAGCTTCTCAGCTTCAGGAGATCCCACTTATTGATTGTTGATATTAATGTCTGTGCCACTGGTGTTATGTTTAGGAAGTAGTTGCTTGTGCCAATTCATAGAGGTGTATTTTGCATTTTCTTTTCTATCATCTTGAAAGTTGCTGGGTTTATGTTGAGGTTTTTGATCCACTTGAATTAAAGTTTTGTTCAGGGTGAGAGGGTGTGATCTATTTGCATTTTTTTTACACACTACCATCCAGCTATGCCAGCACCATTTGTTAAAGATACTATCTTTTTTCCTTTGAATATTTTGGGCCTCTTTGTCAAAGATCAGGTATTAGGTTTTTTGGTTAAGGTCAGGGACTTCAGTTCAATTCCATTGATCCACAAGTCTGTTTTTATGCAAGTATCAGGCTGTTTTTATTACTATATCTCTATAGTATAACTTGAAGTCAGGGATGGTGATGTCTCCTGAGGCTCTTTTATTGAGCAAAATTGTTTTAGCAATCCTGGCTTTCCTATTTTTCTAAATGAAATTGAGTATTGTTCTTCCAAGTTCCAAAAAATATTGTGTTGGCATTTTGATGGGCAATATATTGAATCTATAGATTTCTTTTGGTACAATTGCCATCTTTACTATGTTGATCCTACCGATCCAGGAACATGGGAGAGCTTTCCATTTTCTGATATCCTCTTCAAATTCTTTCTTCAGTGATATAAATTTTTTGTCAAATAGACCTGTTACTTCTTTGGTTATAGTTAGTCCAATTTATTTAATAATATTTGCAGCTATTATAAAGGGTGATGTTTCCCTTATTTCTTTTTCAGCCTTTTTATCTTTAGTGTATAGAAGGGCTATTGATTTCTTTGAGTTAATCTTGTATCCTACTACATTGCTGAAGTTGTTTATCAGCTGTAAATGTTCCTTGGTAGAATTTTGTGGGTCACTTATGTATACAATCATATCATCTGCACATAGAGATAAATTCACTTCTTTTTTCCAATTTGTATCCCCTTAATCTACTTTCATTGTCTTATTGCATTAGCTCAAACTTAGAGAACTATATTGAATAGATAAGTAGAGAGAGGACATCCTTGTCTAGTTCTTGATTTTAGTTTGATGCTGGTTGTCAGCTTATTGTAGATTGCTTTTATTATATTGAGATATTGTCACTGTATTCCTCATTGCTCCAGAGCTTTTATCATAAAAGAGTGTTGGATTTTGTCAAAGGCTTTTTCAACATCTAAGGATATGATCAGGTGGTTTTGTTCCTTTAGTTTGTTTATATGATGGATAACATTTATGGTTTTTCATATGTTAAACCCACCCTGTATTTCTGGGATGAAGCCTACTTGGTCATGGTGGATGATATTTTTTATACATTGTTGTATACGGTTTGCCAAAATTTTGTTGAGAATTTTTGCGTCAATATTCATGAGAGAAATTGTTCTGAAATTCTCCTTCTTTGTTGTGTCTTTGAGTGGCTTGAGTATTAGGGTAATTGTGGCATCATAAAAGGAATCTGGCAATATTCCTTCAGTTTCTACTGTTGGAAATAGTTTGAGAAGTAATGGTAGTAATTCTTCTTTGAATATTGGGTAGAATTCGGCACTAAAATGATCTGGACTAGGGCTTTTATTTTTGGGGAGACTTTTAATGAGAGCTTCAATTTCCTTAAGGATTATAGGCCTGTTCAGGAAATTAATCTGGTTTTCATTTAATTTTGGTAATTGATACCTATCCAGAAAGTTGTCTATTTCTTCAAAGTTTTCCATTTTTGTGAAATATAGATTTTCAAAGTGTAATCTGTTAATTCTCTCGATTTCCGGGGGGTCTGTTGTTATGTCCCCTTTTCATTTCTGATTTTGTTGATTTGGACACTCTCTACCTAGAAGATTGTCTATTTATTTTTGGTTTAACAATATTATGGAGTAAAAGTTTTTGAAATGTTACCTAATGATTCTCTGGATTTTCTCAATGTCTGTTGCCTTTTGATTACAGATTTGATCAATTTGAATATTCTCCCACTGCCTTTTAATTAGAGTGAATAAAATGTGTCTGTCTTGTTAATTTTGTCAATAAACCAGCCCTTGGTTTCACAGATTTTTTGAATTGTTCACTTTGTTTAATTATATTGATATCAGCCTAGAGTTTGTTTATTTCCTGATATTTACTTATTCTGGTTGAGTTTTTTTTTTCTTTCTAGAGTTTTCAAGTGTGCTGTAATGTTGCTTGTATAAAATTTCTTCAATTTTTTAATTTTAATTATTTTAGATAATTTATTTTATTTAAAATATTTTCACATACCCACTACTGTTTGTCCTACCTCACCCGCTCCCAGTTTTCCCCTAGCATTTTTCTACCTCATCTCTCCACTCATTCTAAGAGAGTAAGAATTCCCAGGGTGAGGTAATGTAGTCTGGCATAGTTAGATGAGGTTTGGTTAAGCCTTACCTCACAGGATCAAAGCTGATAAAGGAGTTCTGTGTTTATTGGCCCCAAAAGACAAATCATGCCCAAAGATTAACTTATTGTTCAACTGCTAGAGTGTAAAATTGATCAGCCACTTTAGAATGCAGTACAGGTTTTCTAATAATGATCTTAAGACATTTGCTCATACACTCTTACCCCCTTATTTTGACCAGACTGGAGCCTAAATGAAATGCTTAGCTGTAGATCTTTGCTTCTGATTTCTTCAGTTGCTGGATGAAGGTTCTATAAAGACAATTAGAGTGGTCATCAATAATTTCACGGAAGGTCAGTCTAGGCACAGTCTATAATATTGCTTGGAGTCTTACCTAGGGTCATCTTTGTGGGTTCTTGGGTTTTGCCCTAGCACCATATTTCTCTCTATCAAAATATCTATTTCATTGTTCTCATTTTCTGTCCCTCCTTAAATTCGACCATAACTTAACTCATATTTTGGTGCCATGTCTCCATAGCCAGAATTAGAAAACAACGTAGATTCCCTCCAAGCAAAGATTCCATAAAAAAAATGCAGTATATTTACACAATGGAGTGTTAATAACAATAAAAAATGACATCATAAAATTTGCAGGCAAATGGATGAAACTAGAAAAAAATCATCCTGAGTTAAGTAACCTAGAACCCAAAAAACAAACACAGTATTTACTGACTCACAAAGGGATAGTAAACACATAGCAAAGGATAAACGGGCTGAATTTCACAAATATAGAGAAATGTTAAACTACGTTAGCCTACTGTGACTGCTGAAAAAATGTTTTACACCTTTGAAGAATGGATAGCATAAGAAAAGAAGAAAAATACAAGCTCAATAGCACGTAATCAAATAAACTTAATAAACAAGCTTGTATAATAAACTTCAAATTAAAATCAATAAAAAAGGATCAGGAAAAGAACCTCAGGAGGTATCACCATCCCTGACTTCAAGTTATACTATAGAGCTACAGTAATAAAAACAGCCTTTTACTGGCATAAAAACAGACTTGTGGACCAATGGAATAGAATTGAGGATCCAGACATTAACCCAAAAACCTACGAACACCTGATCTTTGACAAAGAGGCCCAAAACATTCAATGGAAAAAAGATAGTATACTTAACAAATGGTGTTGGCATAGCTGGATGGAAGTATGTAGAAAAATGCAAATAGATCCCACCCTGTCACCCTGCACAAAACTCAAATTCAAGTGGATCAAAGACCTCATCTTAAACCCAGCCACTTTGAACTTGATAGAAAAGAAAGTGGGAAATA
>PVIH01014904.1:0-51743 GCA_004025045.1 Sigmodon hispidus
TCCCATCCCTCCCCCACACAGATTTGCATTCCTTGCTCATTCATTTCCCTTAGATCTTTGCTGAAGCGTCGTGAAATTTGCCCTAGATAAATTACTTAAAAATTTCAGTCCCCAATCCTTCCCTCCAATTTCAACATCATAATTACTATTTCAGCATTTATCTCTACCTCACTTACTGCATATTTTTCCTAATCATCCACCCTCCAAATTGCCAGTTTTATCAATTTGCTGAAAATGTCTGGGGTCTTTTTTTTGTCCCTAGTATATCTTGTCTTTGAGACAGAATCTCATGTATCCAAGGCTGACCTAAAACAGCTCTATGTAGCTGAGGATGACCTTGAACTTCAAAAACTTCAACCTCTACCTCCATAGAGCTGGGATTATAGGCAGGTACCACACACTCAGTTTTTATGTGGTGCTGGGGATCAAAATCTGGGGCTTCATGAATGCTAGACAAGCACTCTACAAAATCGGGTACACTAACAGTATCTGCCTATCACACAGTAGTTCCTCAGTAAATGCTGTACAAATGTATGAAAGGTCTAGGTTACCAACTTTTCTGGAGTAGTAGCTTGGTGACTCACAGTTATTTAACCAGTAAGACATGGGCAGGTTCCAGCTTGTGACAACCTCCACCATGGACCGGGGCAGCTCTACATTCAATGGTCTAGAGACTGTCAGGTCCCTGTGGGGCAAAACAGACATTCCATTACAGTTGATACCTCAAGCTATCTGGTTGCTATGCTCTTGTCTTGACTGGTCCCTTCCCAGGGGCACCTCCCACCACCCTATAGTTCCTCCAGGCAGCACCCTGTGGGAGAAGGGGCCCCAAAGGCCTCCCCACCATTCCAGGTGATCCTTCTCCTCCGTGAAGCCAGCCCCGGCCAATGTGGCTGTGGCCTCAGACAGAAAGCCCACAAAATAGTTGCTGAAGTGGAAGGAGACGGCACTCTCGTAGGCTCGTAGCCACCTGTGAAGAGAGAGCCAGAAAAAGAGGTATTACATCCAGGCTCCGACATGATACCCCCCTCCACGCTTCAGCTTTCCGGCCTCATGGACTCACCTTACCATGGTGCCCCTAGGGCCCCCAGGGGTCAGGAATGCAGCAGAGAAGAGAGAAAAGAGAGTCAGAGAGGCCCTGGAAGTTAGCCTGAGTTCTTCATAGATAAGACAGAAACATGGTAGCAAAAGAGGCAGACTCTGATGGTCACACACATACATGATCAGGTGATTGTTTTCACATATCTCAAATGAATGCATGAACTGGCATATGACATGGCCCTGCACACTAAGATGGCCACACAGCCAGACAAAAGTGTTCTCAGCCTCTCAGATCTATAACCACATTCAGTTACCTTATAAGGCAATAAAAGAAAATCTTAGTGAGACACGGAGACAGTTAAATGCCCACTATGCACACACACACTATCAATTTCACAGACAATGTCAAAAGCAGAATAGTGTCTTACATTGAAAAACACATAGGTACTTCAATTGGGCCTGGGCTTTGTGCCCAGTTGTTTAACTCAGGGACAGGACACTGGTCAAGTGACTTCACTTTTTTGAGTCTCTCCCAATCTCTTTTCTTTTTTGTTTTTTGAGATGTTTTCTCACAGTATCTCTGGCTGTCCTGGAACTCACAGAGATCTGCCTGTCTCTGCCTCCCAAGTACTGGGATTAAAGATGTGTGCCACTACACCCGGCCACTTTTTGGAGTCTCATTCAGTATCAGACATAACCAGGAGCCAGTAAATAAGTCCATATAATCACATGGCTAGCAAACAGCCATAAGCAGTCCTGGGCAAACAGGCACGGACGTGCTCATAGCTTGTCATAACCCTTTTAGGCAGATAGCACCAAGCATTTGGAGAGGGCAGACAAACTGGCAGAGTCGATCACAAGCAAGCACGTTGCATGCTGTATAGGCAGACCAGAGTTACAGTAAGCCAGAATCACTGACCAAGCTTTACCCTAGCCAGCGACAGCCATACAAGCCCACCACTGACAATGCACAGCCAGCCAGTCAGGATTCTCAGTCCAACAGTCAGGGAGTCAGTGGCCACAGGCAAACAATTCAACTCTGTTATCTGGAGTCGCAGACAGTTTAGAGTCACCAACTAATACACACTTGCCACTTTCCATTACAGTCACATAACTTGTTTCTATTGGTACAACAGAAGGACATGCAGACACAGTAGTGTTGGAGTGTCAGTCATACACGGAGTCACTGAGCCAGTCTTGGTCAAACAGACATCCACAGACAGACACTTGGTCTCTGTGCAGTAATGGGGTAGATGATCAGTCAGATTCAGATGTCTGGAACCAAATGGTTCAAGGCTCTGGCCCAGCCCTGGTCATCCCACTTGCCCTCAGCACCTGCCCTCATTTACCTGGCTTTGCGTTTGTTGCTGTAGTAACAGAAGACAGACAGAAGCATTAAGAGACAGGCTCAGAATTGGGAAGACCCCAGGCTCCTACCCAACCCCCTCACTGCTACACAGGGGCCTTGAAGGCTGTGCTCACTTGCGAAGGAGTCGATCACCGTCGAGGGGGATGAAGTAGGGGAAGAGGTAGGGGCCCACACAAGTGGACAGTACAAGGCACAGCAGGGCCAGCGCCAGGCTCCGGGCCACCTTCTTCAGCCATCGGCGGCTCTGTGGGATCAAGGATCCATGAACACTGCCCCATGGCGGCTCCCACAGTCCCTGCCCACCTGGCCACCCAGGAGCTCACCAGTGGGCGGCCTTGGACAGCCTGTAGGTAGCTGTGGAAGGATATCCAGGGCCCAAAGACGATGGTGCCCACAAAGTAGAGGTAGCCCATGAACTCCACAGGTGAGGGCACTGCACCCACCTCGCCCCGGTCCAGGTCGAAGCCCAGAGACACCGCCTTCATGGCCACGATCATCTGGGCCCCTATGTGTGGGGCCCACGGTCAAGTGTATGGACAAGAAAGTATGTCACAAAGAAAGATAAGGTGTACCAGGTGCGAGGTGTCAGGAAAGGGAGATACAATGATAAGTTGAAAGAGACACAGAGACACAGATGCCAGGGAAGAGGGAGGCCTGCACTGCATGTGGTTTATGAAAGGGAAAATTCAGGAAGGAAAGAACAGGGTGGGGGCTCTTAGGAGATGAGGGGAAGGGTGCGGAGCTACCCACCTCGCATCTTGTGCCAAGTCACGGTGTCAACCATGTGCATCTCACTGAGGGGAAAAAAGGTGATGGTCTTGGCCCTATGCCTCCTACGGCTTTGGACACTACAGGGGGCGTCAAGGTATTGAAGGGGTTCTGCCTTCCTGACCCACACTGCACACTGAGAAAAATTCCCCAGGCGCCCCTCCTCCAGGGAAGTCCATGATCAAACTGTCCTGTACAGCTTCACGAAAGGACAAGTGTTCAGCTCTTTCTCCTTAGGAACATCTCTCTCTCTCCCTCTCTCTCTCTCTCTCTGGTATCTCTTTGTAGAATGATGATCCGAGTCCTCTCTTTCTCTTTGGAATCCCATGCCATCCTATCTTGTACCACTTTATCAAGGCCTCGGGGACCCGCCTGCCTCCAGGGTGAGGGTGAGGATGCACACCCATACCCCATGAGTAGGTAGATGAGGATGGTGATGGAGAGGAAGACGCCTCGGTGGGAGGAGTGTCGGCAGAGGAACAGCACGAGGTAGCACAGGAGGCTCAGTAGCACGACCCAAACCATGTGCAGCTGGAAGAAGTGGTAGAGGCTGAAGAAGCCACCTGCCACGGTGCTTGCATGCTTCAGGTAAGACGGTAACCCTTAGGGTGAGAGGGAGAGAGAAACAGAGACGGGGGAAACAAGAAGCAGCAGGTTGGTGGGCTGGCAGGAAAGGAAGGAGGACTTGGGCAATAGGGCCCAGCCTGGGAAAAGGCTTAGAATGTGATGGGGTTACAGGGGACCCAAAGTTGCTACTGGAGAGCTGGCAAGTGTGGCAAGGTCTGCATTAAAAAAAAAAAAAAAAAAAAAAAAGAACATCTACATCTACTAAGGCTATTTCAAGGATCCTAAAAGAAAAATTATCAATTTATGTTGGACAGTATTGCATCCAGATTAAAATCTTACAGGGATGAGGATAATGGTTGATGCTATGGCTGCGGGGGGAGGAGGCATGTTTTTGTTGTCAGGGACCATATACTGAAGGACTTGGGGTGAAGTGTCATGCTACCATCAGGTTATTGAAATGATTCAGAAAGATGACAGCTAGATGGACAGGTAGAAGATACAGCAAGCTGTTGTGGCCAAATATGAACTATGGAGAACCTGGTGATTGATGTGTGTGTGTTACTATTCTTTCAACTTTTCAGTAGCTTTGATATGTACCAAAAAAAATAAAACTGGGAAAAAAACCCATCCGCTTAAGATGAAAAGGAAAAAGAATGAGAAGAACCTTTGGGTTTCAGAACCCTCTGTATCCTTATAGTAATCTTGGGGATTTGGAAGTTTCTCATTTGGATACTTACTTGCTATGACTGTAGAAACTATAGAATCTAAAAATCCAAAAATGTCATCATGTCCTGATTATAGAAATTCATAATGTCAACATTTTAGAAGCCCAGTATGTGAAAATTTCAACTTGGGAGACTCTTCAAATCTTGTAACTATGGTACTTTGGGATATGATACTTGTACCATCAGCATTCCAGGATCTAATTGACAACCTTAGAATATAGACAGTTGAGGATCCCACAATTCCAGAGTGCAAGAATGCTGAAGGTCATGTCTTGGTTTAACAGGATGTGGCTTGGCATAGTGTGGCTTGGGGTGGCTGTACATAAAGAATGTGCTGTGGTGGAGTGGGGCTTAGCTTAATGGGATGTGGTGGAGCTGGCCTGGAGGTGCCTGGCTTGACATGGCAGGATGTAGCATGTTAGGACGTGGGAGGGTAAGATATATTCATGACATCCATGAATATGGCAGATAAGATAAAATCTGATGTGATGGAACACTATGGTAGGCACTTACCCAGCCTCCAAAGGAGGCGGCAGGCGAAGCAGATGGTAAGGAGCAGCCAGATCTGGTCAAGTCCCTGTTGGACAGTAGGCAGGAGGCAGCCCTGCAGTAGCTGCTGGAAAAATTCCTGGCGGCTGAAGGTGGCCATTGTGGAACCACACAAATGGATGGACAGATGGATCTGCCAAAGGGAGGACACAGAGGGAGTAAGATATCCATGGAGCTGACCACAATCAAGGTTTGGACTTGAGCACTCAGGACTTCAGCTAGGGGATGCCAACCCACCCCCCAGCATGGTATTGAAAGGTGTGGGGGAGGATATGAGTTAGGTACATCAGGCTGAAGCACCAACTGTGCTCTCAGTGGGTGTTCCGAATGCACTGTGACCTGCTAGAAATGAGGGACCTATATGTATCTTGAATGCTGTGAGTGTTCCAGTCCGATGATGATAGAATGATATGCACTCTAGATCTATATATCAAATGGGGTGGAAGAAGTGGGCTCCTTGGTTTCCAAGGTAGTCACTCAGTGTGGAGAGCAGAAAGGGGGAGTCTGTGACACTTAGGGGCCGTGTGCATCTCTCCTTGTATGGATGTATTCTCCGCAAGCTTCATCTCACTCCACTCAGCAAAAAGCCGCCAACAAAGCCCTGGTCGAGAGACTGCAGAAAAGTGGAAGTGTTGGCAGGGGACATAGCTGGGAGGGAGTCCTATAGGTGATGCGGACGAGGTCCCAGGACAGGAGGTACAGATCCGCGCCTGGGAGGCCAGCTTAAGGATGGGAGCGTGGGAACCACGCGCACACTACTGGAGACCTACCTGGCAGAAAGGAAGCCGTGGTCCTGGGGGCCGGGGACGCCCACTGCTGCCACCGTCGCCACCTCCTCCGGGCAGCCTCCCCCGCAGGCCTCAAGGCCGGGACCAGCAGTGGCTCCCAGGGCGGCACGGCAGAGCGGGCCCTTTAAATCTCGGGGCGGGCCAGCGGCTGAGTTCTTCCAATCGGAGAGCTGGAGCGGGGCGGGGACCGGGAGGAGTGAGCCAGAGCATCGCGAGGAGGAGCTGCAGGGTTGAGGGGCGCAGGGCACCCGAGCACGTCGACGCAAGGAGGGTTCGCGGGTGCTCTTTTCAGGCCAGCTGCCATTCCAGCTCTGGACCATTTAAGATGTCTGAGGTGCAAGAATTTCTCAACTTCCAGCACGATTATTCTAATGTAATCCCTTGAGAACCAAGATGAAAAAGATAAGGAGAGAGAGAAGGCTAGCCCCTTCTGTGTCAAGCGCTCCCCACTATGGTTCCTCTAGTCTAGATACTAGTGTGAGCCTAGCTACCGCTGGAAAAGAATAAGCCGATGTTCCTTTTTTTCCTATCTCTTGAGAGATCTGAAAGAATTCCAGTCTTCTTTAACCTCAGGGACCAACCAGCCAGGAGCTTTTGAAGGTAATGACTGTGTCACTCAAGAACATTCACAAGATGCCTTATCGACCCCCTAAGGGCTAGCTGTAGGCATTCTGTTTATCATTTACTGATTAGCTTGCCTAATTCCCCACCGGACAAGACTGCGCAAAGAAGGTTACTTCAGCTGATAATGTTCCTGTAAACTAGAAGGAACATAAAAAATCGACCCTGATAAAGATCTGTATTGCTCTCTGCACCAACACAAAGAGTTTGTGCAACATGGTTCTCTACTGAAACCACGCTGCAATTCTGGGCATTCAATTCTATTCCTAGGCTAATGAAACCTCTAACTCCCCAAGAAGAGCCCATTTTTTTTTTCCTAAGGCACACTTATAGGGCATTAAGGGGCTTAGCTCCAAATGTGAATGTGAACAGAGAAACATGCCCAGGTCAATCTTGACCTCTTCCTGACCCCAGGACCTAAGGAAAACAGGTTCTAATAAGATTAATGCGTGGCTGTATGGAGTTAAGGAAGTTGTGCCCATTCACTCTGGGCGGTGTCCTTTTCTGTTAAACAAAAGGGCAGGATTAGCAGTTCTTGGCTTTGGAGAAACTCTGCCTGTCTCTGTCCCTGCAGTCTGAGGATGTAACCTCTGTGTTTTCTAGGTAAATACTCAGCCACTGAGCTTTTTAACATTAATTTAAATGAAATAAGTTAATAGTCATGTTTACAAGTGAAAAATATTCAACATTGTGGGTATGTGTATCCGTATATATCAATGAATACTTACAGCAGCTAGGTGCGCAAATATTAATTCCTTTCCTCAAAGGTAGAACACAGGGCTGGATGTCTCAGTGGTTAGGAGCACTTGTTGCTCTTCCAGAGGACCTAGGTTTGATTCACAGCACCCACACGGGTGACTCACAAACATCTGCAATTCCCAGGTACTCTTGTGATTTGTATTCATACATAAAATAAATCTAAAAACAGTAGGATACAGCTGGTGTGGTTGCACATGACTTTAATCTCAGGACTAGGAAGGCAGAGAGGCAGGTGGATCTCTATGAGTTTGAGGTCAGCCTGATTCACATACTGTGTTTCAGGATTTTTCAGGACTACATAGTGAGCCTGTGTCAAAAAAGAAAGAGAACATGTACAAATCAATAAGAAGAGGAGAATACATACTAGACAATGGACAGTGAAACAGGTATTTCATAGCAGAAGATATATAGATATACAACTGGATCTCTTTGGAGAAATGAAGAAACAATACACCAGTGAGCTATTTCACATCTAAAATATGGTGCTTGCTTCCTTCAGTGCTATGGATAGAGCATAGCAGCCTGTACTAGGAAGTATGTGCATTTGTACTAGATTCCAGAGATTATGAACTGGATGCCTTTGGGGAGGGTGTCTCATTAGCCCTGGCTAGTTTGATGGCATTGAATTCACAGGGATTCATCTGTTCCTGCCTCCTTTTTTTTAAAAAAAGATTTATTTATTATGTGTACAGTATACAGAAGAGGGTACCAGATGTCATCATAGAGGGTTGTAAGCCACCAGGTGGATGCTGGGAATTGAACTCAGGACCTCTGGAAGAATAGTCAGTGTTCTTAACCCCTGAGCCATCTCTCCAGCCCTGTTCTTGCCTTCTTAATTCTGGGGTTGAAGGTGAGTGCTACCACACCTTTTATTCACTTATTTGTTTTGAGGCAGGGTCTCACTGTGTAATCCTGCTGTTCTTGCTGTGTAAAACAGGGTGGCTCTGAACTCACAGAGATCTGCCTGCGATTAAAAGCATGTCCCACTGTTTGATTGTATTTATTTGCTTTTTTATGTGTATGGGTGTTTTGTCTCCACTCATGTGTGTGTATCACAAGTGTCCCTGGTGCTCAAGTAGGCCTGGTCAAAAGAATGCTTTGGATCCTTTGGGACTAGAGTTATAGTCAGCTATGAGCTGCTACATGGTTGCTGGGAACTGAACCCAGCTCCTCTGGGAGAGCAGCCCATAGTCTTTAACTACTGACTTATCTCTCCAGCTTCCCTTTTCATTTAATTTGTTAAAAATGTTATTACTTTTTGTTGAGGGGGAGGATGGGTGCACATATGAATGTATAGAGGTGGGAGGTTCTCTCCTACCATTCGGCTCCTAGTGATTCACCAGGCTTGGCAAGTAGTGCCTTTATCCTCTGAGCCATCTCTCCAGCAGCTCCTCTTTGTGTTTTTGAGACAGGGTTTCTCTGTGAAACAGCCCTGGCTGTCGTGGAACTCACTCTGTAGACCAGACTGGCATCAAATTCACAGAGGTCCACCTGCCTTTGCCTCCTGAGTGCTGGGAATAAAGGAACATGCCACTATGCCTGCCTGCTTCCCCTCCCTTTTTAAAAATGATGTCTCATGTATCCAAGCCTGGACTCAATATGTAGCCTCTTGCCTGCCCTACTCAAGTGCTTGAATAAGAAAAAGGAGAGCCTAGATTGTGACCTGTATATACTATTAGTTTTATTTTGAGTTTAGTCTCTTTTTTGAAAGGAAACATGCTTCAGTCTTAACTTTTGTGATCTTGATGGGCTTTACCATTTCTTTTGTTTTTCTTTGCTTAGATGTTCATAAAGAATGCATGCCAGTACTTGGGAAGAAAATCCTTCATGGTGGATTTGTCTGATACGATTAGATTTACACTATGTATTTGAGACAAGCTTTCACAGAGGTGATGCTGTGTGTTTAGTTATCAGGAGGCACAAGATACTGATTCCGTTTCAAAATTCTTGGTATTTGCTTTGGTCAGTTAAGGTAATGTCCAGGTTTCTCTATGGCATATAGAGCTTTTCCAGATACTTGGTATTTTACTGGGAGATTTTTTTTTTGTTTGTTTGTTTGATAGTTTTTTTTTTTTTAAGAGACAGGGTTTCTTTATTTTGCTTTGCAGCTTTCCTACCATCAGGAGATGTTGGAGATTGAGTAATTGTTTCTCAATCCCAGAGTTGACACTCAAATTTAGTAACCATTGGTAAATTTTGCTGAGGTAATTAGTAATCTGATGGTAGCCATATGTTGGCTGTCTTTCTTGTTTTTTTTTTTTTTCATTTTGGTTTTTTGAGACAGGGTTTCTCTGTGTAGCCTTAGTGAAGAGAAAACTTAGCTCAAGAAACCACATTTTGCATTCTCATAGCTATTTTATAAAAAGATAAAATAAAGTTTAGTTTTGTATTTCTGGTGGGAGTGCTGCCCAGTTCTGAGAGAAGAATAGTCATGCATGATCAGTCCTGGGAAAAGAAGAACATGTCCTAAAAGAATAGACCTAGCAGGGGGTCTCCCCAGTTCTGAAAGAAGAATAGCTTCCTACCTGCCTAGCTCTGGGAAAACCCAGCCACCCCAGATAGGGTCCAGGTGGGGTCCATCCAGATGGGGTTTAAAGATACTCTGGGGCAGAAAGACCCTAAGCACGAGCCAGTTAGTAGCACGTCAGCACCCTGTCTCCAAGTAACCAACTTTGTTGTAACTTTTGTCTGTAAAAGATCCCTTGTGGGCTGGAGAGATAGCTCAGGGGTTAAGAGCACTGACTGTTCTTCCAGAGGTCCCGAGTTCAATTCTCAGCAGCCACATGGTAGCTCACAACTATCTATGATGACATCTGATACCCTCTTCTGTATACTGTATACATAATAAATCAATCTTTAAAAAAAAAAAAAAAAGTTCCCTTGTAATCAAAGACAGCAGCTACTTCTTCCTCTGTTGTCACAGAAGCTTGAAGTATGCTCCCTGCCTGGCTTGTATTGTGTTGCCAATAACCTTGCTGTTGCGTTCCGGACATCCCTGTCTCTGGTGGTCTCTCTGGGGGTCGAGCTTTGGGCATAACACTGGCTGTCCTGGAGCTCACTCTGTAGACCAGGCTAGAACTCAGATCCAGTGCCTCTGCATCTCAAGTGTTGGGATTAAAGGTGGGCACCACTACTATCTGACTAATGATTTTTTTTTAACTTGGAATAGGTGGGATTTTTACAGTCCCTTTCTATATAACGCTCATAAATCTTATTTTAATTGACAGGTCAAAAACTAGTATTTATTTCTTTTTAGAGATAAGATCTTGCTAAATTGGCCCCAAATTCTAGGTTCAGGCTAGCTTTCTTCCTTGGCTTCTCAAGTTTCTGTGACCACAAAGATATGCCACCATTATGCTGCTTTGTTTGTTTGTTTGTTTTAGAGTAAACGAAAAAAGTTGCTGGATGTAGTGGCTCATACCTTCAATGTCAGCACTGTGGGGACAGAGGCAGGTAGATCCCTAAGTTCGAGGTCAGCCTGGTTTACAGAGTGAGAGAGTGAACTCTAGGATAGCCAGGGCGACACAGATAAATGCTGTTTTGAAAAAACAAAAGGGGGAAAAAAAGAAAGGAAGGAAGGGAGAAAGAAAAAAAAATTGAATTCCTTTGGGACTGCAGTCACTAGATGCGGTGAGCCTCCAATTCAAATCCTCTGTTATGCTATGACAATGCATATACCCCTGTGGCTTATGTATGGTGATAGATGCGAGGCCCAAGGCCCCAGACCCTATTCGGAGCAGTAGAAAGTGGCTCAGCAAAAGACACTTAGTCTGGGCCCACATGGAGGGACTTTATTATTATGGAGAGTGAGAAGAAATAGATGCATAGAGAGATAGAGACAGAGACAGAAAGAGAAGAAAAGATGGAAGACGGAGGGGGTTAGGGGTTGAGGGATGAGCCCTCAGGCAGGATGGGGAGACGGAAATACGAAAAAGGGGAAGGGTTGAATGTGGGTATCCTTCTTTTGCTTGGGGGAGGAACCCTTCTTAAGGAACTTGATGTCAGAACTCAGGGCGGGACAGACTAATTGCCATTGGCCAGGGGCTAAGACAAAATCCTAACACTCTTGCCTCTCTGGACCATTTGTTCTTTTTTTTCTTCTCAGTTTTAAATTCCCCCCTCTTTTTTTTTTTTAAAATCTGAATTGAGGGGCTGGAGAGATGGCCCAGCAGTTAAGAGCTGAGCCATCTTGCTCTTACAGAAAGAAGATGCAGGTTCCATTCCCAGCACCCAAACAAACAGTAATTCACAACTGTCTGAAAACTCCAAGTCCCAGGGATCCAACAGTATCTTCTGGCCTCTCTGGGCACTTTATGTATGTATACCTCATGCGGTATACATACATAAATGCAGATCAGACACTTTCTTTTCTTTTTTTTTAAACTTTATTTATTTATTTGTTTGTTTATTTATTTATTTATTTATTTATTTATTTATTTATTTATTTATTTATTTGCCTTGGTGTTTGCCTGGAACTGGAACTACACACAGTTAGCTGCCATGTGGGTGCTGGGAATCGAACCCCGGTCCTCTGGAAGAGCAGAGGGTGCTCTTAACCGCTGAGCCATCTCTCCAGCCCCGGTCAGACACTTTCACACAGACATGCATGCAGGCAAAGCACCAGTACACGAAACATAATTTTTAAAAATATTTATCTATTTACTATGTATACAGCATACAGAAGAGGGTACCAGATGTCATTACAGACAATTGTTAGCTGCCATGTGGTTGCTGGGAATCGAACTCAGGTCCTCTGGAAGAACAGTCAGTGCTCTTAGCTGCTGAGCCATCTCCCCAGTCCCCCAATTTTTTTTAAGCAGGACTGCTTGCCTGTCCTGTGATTGTGTCTGTCCTGCAGCTGCTGGTTCATCCTTCGATGCCATTGGAACCCAGCTTCTTCAGCCTTCCAAATCAGACTTAAGACCAGTGGCTCTTCAAGAATCTCCAGACTTTCAGCGCCTCATTGGGGGTGCTGAGATACCCAAACTCATGAGTAGAGCAGGAGAGAAGGTCCACGCCTCTCCAGGTCACCACTGTAGTACTATCCAACCCATATCATAGAAGCCAATGCAGTGAGTTCACTTTTATAATAGCTATTCATTCTACCACTTCTTTTCCTTTAGAGAATTCAGACTAATATGGACTCACACAACTTATGATCCTTCATATGTATTTCTCTTTCACTGAGTACATTGGATTCTTTTTCAGTGCTGGGGATGGTAACTAACTGAGCTACAACCCCAGCCTCAAAACATAGTGTTTTTGAGATAGGGTCTTGATTGAGGTAGCCTTGAGTTCATGATCCTACTGCCTCAGTTTCCCTGAAGCTTGGATTCCAAGTATGCAGCACAGTGACATTTATTGTCCAACCAATACCACCACCATGCTCAGAACTCTTCATCTTCACACACTGACTTTAAACCATTAAATACCTACTCACAATATTTCTATCGTCTGCCACTGGTAAGTCTCATTGTACTTTAAAAAAGAAATTTCTAAGCAGGTGGTAGCAGTGGTGATGCCTGCCTCACCCCTTTAATATGAATGTTGATCTCTGAGTTAGAGAGGCCAGCCTGGTCGAGACAGAAAGATAGTTCCAGGTTGGCCAGGCTACACAGAGAAACCCTATCTGGAAAAACAACAACAACAATAAAAACAGTTCTTTATTTTTATTTTGTGCATTTGGATGTGTGTGTAGGATCCTCAGGGGCCAGAGAAGAGTATCTGTTACAGATGTTGGATGCTGGGATCTGAACTCAAATGTGTATGCTCTTGAGCTCCTGATCTTTTTGCCTTTACCTGACAAGTGCTGTAATTACAGGGATTGTTCTGTTCCCCTTCTTTTATCTTATTCCTACCGACTATGTTGAGGGACTGATCTCAATAGGCTTTTCGGTCCTTTCTTTACTCTCTTTTTGTAAAGCATACATGTATATATGTATTTTAATTTTAATCAGAATTATTTATTACAAATATGTGAGGGCTTTTCCTGCATTTGTGTATATGCACTACTTCTGTGCCTGATTGGTGCCTGAGGAAGTCAGAGGAGTGTTGGGTCCTCTGGAACTGGAGATAAGGTGGTTGTGAGTCTCCATGTGGGTGCCAGGAACTGAATCAAGCTCCTCTGTACGGGTAGCAAGTGCTCTTAACCACTGACTTATCTCTCCAACCTCTATATTTTACTTTTTAAGAGAGGTTTTTGTTTTTTAATTTATCTTTTATTTTTATGTTCATTGGTATTTTGCATGCATGTATGTCTGTGTGACAGTGTCAGCTTCCTTGGAACTGGAGTTGTAGACAGTGGTGAGCTGGCCTGTGGGTGCAGGGGACTGCATCTGGGTCCCCTGGAAGAGCCTTCAGTGCTCTTAACTGCTAGGCCATCTATCTAACTCTTACAGGTTTCATTTTTATATGTCTATGTGTCTGTATACATGCTACATGTGTTCAGATGCCCTTAGAGGCCAGAAAAGCAGAAGTTACAGGTCATTCTGAGCAGCCTGACTTTGGTGCTGGGACCTGAACTTAGGTCCTAGGAAAGAGTACTAAGTGCTCTTAACAGCTAAGCCGTCACTTCGCTGCCTCATGTTTACTTTCTTAGACAAAGGCTTGCATATTACACATACTTTAGGAGAAAACTTTTACTTCCTTACTTTACTTACTGAGAAAGCATTATGCTTGCCAAGCTGCCTTTGAACCCTTGAGATAAAAAGAATCTCCTGCTTCAGTCTCCCACGTATATGAACACAGGAGTATACTACTATACCTGACTTCTATTAGACATGTGTTTTTGCACTTTTTTTTGGTGTTGGGAATTAAAGCCAGAGCCTAGGTCATGCCTGGGAAGCACTCTAACCTCAAGCCACATTCCTAGCCCTGGTTTCTGGAAACAAGGTCCTTCTTTGGAGTCTGGCCTGGTATTAAGGTTGAGATTCTCCTGTCTCTGTCTGATGAAGCCGATGATGGTACAGGTGTTTGCCACCATGCCCAATGGAAACAAATTTTTTATGTTCATTAGTTTTATATTTATTGTGTGTATGCATGATGGGTAGGATACATACCATGACACATGTGTGTAGGTCAGGGTAACTTTGTAGAGTCAGGCCTCTCCTTTAATCTTTATGTGAGTTTCCAGGATCAAACTCAGGTTGCCAGGCATTGCATAATAAGTGCATTTGCCTGCTGAACCATCTCACTAGCTCAAAACCAGTCTTTCTTGTTGCCATCTAATAGTCCATGTTGGTTTTAAGATTGAGGGATTTAATTTCACAAAGACTTGTTTTTACAGAGTGATTATTACACTGTTGAAGCCTTGGCCCTTGTGCTGCCATAGAAGCCACCCACAGAGGCAGTGCCTTCAGTTCTGATCTGTTGAGCAACCTAATTGTGCGTATGTGTTTGTACCCACATATATGACCTGAAGCCTGTTTAAGGGCTGAGGATCTAGCTAGATGACCACTTGCCAGGCATCTATAAACCTTTGAGCTCCTCTGAACTACAATCAGCTTTAGAGATTAAGCATTTATTTCTCTGCAGGATCCTAGATTCCCCAAGGCTTTCCTTGGACTATGACAAATTGTGACAAAAACGAGAACTGTCTGTAATCTTGTCTGAGAACAGGTAAATGAACATTGTCTGAATAGAATAAATGCCAGAATATTCCCTTATCTGCTTATGAACTTTGTTTTGTTTTTTCTGCAGTACTGGCTGGCATGAAACGCAGGCTCTTGTGTATGCTTGACAAATGCCCTACCATGAAGCTATATGCCCAGTCCCCTACCCTGGCTAATAAGTATTCTTACTGCCAATTGCAACTTTAACCTCTACTGTACTTTCTTTCTCTTTGACATGACTTATGAGGCATCCGGCCATAGATTTGCCTCTACATCCTATTCAGAGCAAATCTTTAAACATGCTCACCTGGACTGGTCATGGTGCTAGGTACTCAGGAGTGTCTCTCTCTTGCACTCGTGTGTATGTCCACACAGACACACACAGAGACAGACATACACACACAGAAACACACACAAAGAGGGTCTTGTTTATAGAGCCCAAGCTGATATCAGACTCAACAGTGATTAACCTGCCTCAGCCTCACCAGTGCTGAGATGACAAGCTTGTATCAACCCAGATAAAGGAGAATCTCTTGAGCTCCTTCAGGACTTCAAGAACCAGAATCAGAGCCTGGAAAACACAGGAAGATCTTATCTCAAGAATTAGACAGGCAGCTGTGGTGATAAACATAGGTGTCTGTGATCCCATCACTTAAGAAACCACCTACCAAACAACTAAATCAAGAAAGTAAACAAACAGCCCCTGGCTCAGAGAGCTGGGTATGTACCTGAGTGGAGCACTTGCTTGGTATATGTTAGGCCCTGGATTGCAATACTATTCCCAGTAACACATAAACATACCCCCCCACACAGACTCAGAGGAGGCATGGGGTGGGGGTTGGGAGAGATAAATAAATAATGTAATACGATTTTAAAGAAAGAATATCATGAATCAGGTGGAAAAAGTGAGGTCTAGGTACTTCACATTGTATCCTAGGTTGGTTTTGAACTCTTTTCGTTCCTACCTAACCCTTCTGAGTGGTGGGGTTGCATATGTGTCCCACCATGCCAAGCTTTTAAATGACTTGCTTATTCAAGTCCCACAGTGAAGTAGTAGCTGTGTGGGATAGCTGTGTGGGGCCTAGAAACTGCAGACACTGACTGGGGGGGGGGGAGTATGTCCAACAGACATGAGTCCTGTCCTCAAGCCTGTCCTGGCCAAGGATGGGTCACGGACCTCCGTGGCTTCATCCCCAGCCCCACCAGTTTCTCTGTTCAACATGACAGTGAAACCCTTTAGTGGAAGTGTGGGTAAGCGGAACGGGAGAGCCAGGCAGTGAAGTCTTAGATCAAAGGCCCCTTATCTTCTGTCCTATCTGCTCTTCTATTCTGTTGTCTGTCACCTGGAGCGAGCAGATCTCATTCCCTCGCCTCAATTTCCTCCTGACTGCTCCCAGCCTTGCAATCTGAAGACCTTCTCCTCCTTTCTCATCAGGAGCTCACACCTTTTGGGCCCGCGACCCAGCTCCATTGTGTCTGAGGAAGAGAAGGCTTTCTTCACTTCCTGTTTCTGAACATCCTCACCATGGACAGATCCCCTTCTGTGCCGGGTGTGTATGTATAGGCTTTCTTCCCCTTCAGCCCGATCCTCTCCCCTAGCATTACCCCATCTCTGTCCCAGGGCCTCTTCGGGGCTTTTTTCTGTGTTGACTATGGGACTCCCCCCATCTGGCCTTGTTCTGCCTGGCAAGCCCTTGTGGGGATGAAGTGCACCAGGACTCGCGGCTTTGGGCTTTGGGATAGCACCGAGGGCTCTTTTCTCCTGTCATCCCATTGCCCTTGGCTTCCTAGTTCACCTACCTCATCGGCATGCTGCTGCCCTGTTTCTGAGCCAGTGGGACCTCTGTAATGAGCCTTGTGTCCTGTCAGGGTGCAATTTCTAGAAGACATGGCCATTCAAGTTCTCACTCTCTGGAAAAGAAGACGGCAGTGGAGCCAGCTGCCCCTGACCCAGCTCTAAGATAGAGATTCTCGTGTTGGAAACAAAGTTTCATGTGATCTAGGTTGGCCTCCAACATACTATATAGCAGATGATGGCAGTCTTTCTGCTTCTCCGCTTCCGAATGTCAGATCCAAAGGACTGCCCCCCCATCTCTGGTAGAAGGAACAAATGGCTGTGTGTTGTGTCTATTAGCATACCAAAGTGCGTTTTCACCTCCAGGCTCTCTCAGCGTCACAAGTAACTAGCTCCCCCCTCAAGTTAAACTTCTGTAGCTCAGAAGTCGCTTTCTTTCTGTAGCTTCTCTTTCCTCTTACTAAGCTGTGATTTCAGCCGTGCTCTCTCTCTCTCTTGCCCCTCTCTCTTGGTCTCCTTTGCCCATAGTCTTCTTATCTTGCTCTCCCTCAGCCCTCATGGCCTGTTCTAGTCTGCTGGCTATGTTTAGCGCACTACTTTCTCTCCCTGCTTTGGACTCTTTGATATGCCTCTGCTATTCTCTTCCTCATACCCATAATAAATGCCTTCCCTTCAACCATGCCTTGGAACAGTCAGGCCATCCGTTTATACACCAACCACCCACAGGCTGGGATCAAAGACATTTTAGCGCCACACCTGATTTGGGGTTAATTTGTTTTTTAGTTTCTCCAGACCGGGTGTCTCTATGTAACCACTATGGCTGTTCTGGAACTTGCTTTGTAGACTAGGCTGCACTCGAATTCACCTGCCTCTGCCTCTGAGAGCTGGGATTAAAGGTGTGAACCAGGAAAGCCCTGTTAAAATTTTTAAAAATTTGGGGACTTGGGGGCTGGAGAGATGGCTCAGAGGTTAAGAGCACTGACTGTTCTTCCAGAGGTCCTGAGTTCAATTCCCAGCATCCACATGGTGGCTCACAACTATCTATGACGACATCTGGTACCCTCTTCTGTATACTGTATTCATAATAAATAAATAAGTATTTTTAAAAATGTATATTTGTGTGTATGTGCACGAGTGTGCCATAGCACACATGTCAGAAGACAACTTGCAGGAATTAATTTTCTCCCAGCTTGTGGGTTCTGAGGATCAAAGTCAGCTTGTTAGTGTCCAGTGATCTTACTCTCTTAGCCTTATTGCCGGTCCTAGGATATTTTCATTATTTTTTTTTTAAAACTTTATTTATTTATTTATTTGCCTTGGTGTTTGCCTGGAACTAGAACTACAGACAGTTGTTAGCTGCCATGTGGGTGCTGGGAATCGAACCCGGGTCCTCTGGAAGAGCAGGCGGTGCTCTTAACCGATGAGCCATCTCTCCAGCCCCTTTCATTATTTTTTTAAAGTTTTAAGAATTATGTGTATTTGGAGGGGGTATGTATAGTGAGTGTTGGTGCCCACTGAGGTCATAGGTGTCACACCCTCTTGGTGTTGGAGTTACTTACAGGTGATTGTGAGATGCCTGATGTGGGTGCTGGGGACCAAATATGGGTCCTCAGCAAGAGAAGAATGAACTCTAAAGCACTCAGCCATTTCTCCAGTTCTGATTTTTTCCCCTAAAGACCTGGTTTCACTATGTTAACTGGGGCTTGTCTTGAACTTACATAGATCTGCCTGCCTGGACCTCCATAGTGCTAGGACTAACTAAACTGAGCTAGCTACATTCAGGGAAATTCTGAAGCTGCTTCCCTCAAGGAAATCCTTAGAACCTCACTGGAAGAAGTGCTCTATTCTCTGACTGTCTAGTTTTTTTGTCGACTTGACACAGACAGGGTTATCTGGGAAGAGGGAATTGCAGCTAAGAAAATGCCTCTATCAGCCTGTATACAAGTTTGTGGGACTCCTTCTCCTCCTTCTCCCCTCCCCCACTCCTCTTCCTCCTCCTGCCCCCCCCTCTTCTTTTTTTGAGACTGTGTTCGTCTGTGCAGCCCTGCCTGTCCTGGAACTCACTTTGTAAGGCACGCTGACTTCTGCCTCTCGAGTGCTGGGATTGAAGGTGTCAGCCCCCACACCTGGCTTATTTTTTCCCCTTCCTCCTTTCCTTCCTTTCTTTTGTGGTGCAAGCAGTAAGTGTTCTTTTGTTTTGTTTTGGGTTTTTGTTTTTCTATTTTTTTGAGACCAGGTTTCTCTGTATATAGCTCTGGACGTCCAAGAACTCACTCTGTAGACCAGGCTGGCCTCAGACTCTGAGATTTGCCTGCCTCTGCCTCCTGAGTGCCGGAACCCAAAGGTCTGGACCACCATACCTGAATGTGTGAGGCATATTCTTGATGGATGACTGAGGCGGGAGGGCAAAGCCCACTGTGGGTGGTACCATTCCTGGGTAGGCGGTCCTGGGTTTTTATAAAGCAGCAAATGGAGCAAGCCACTAAGCACCGTTTCTTCTTGGCCTCTGCTTCAGCTCCTGCCTGGAGCCCCTGCCCTGACTTCCTTCCTCTCAGTGATGTACGCTGTAAGCTGAAATAAACCCTTTCCTTCTCAGGTTGTTTTTGGTCATGATGTTTATCATAGCAATAAAAACCAATATAACACAACAGCTTCAGAGCTGAATGAGGCTGCCAGGAGCGCAGAGGGACAGATGGATTCCTGGGGGAAGGGAGAGCCATCTGCTCTCCATGGAGACAGAAATTAGTAAGGAGGCTACTTTTTCTCTTCTTCTGCACTTGAGACTTCAGCTCTTCTGAGGAGTTGGAAGTTCCCCTAAGAGATCCCCCACCCCATCCTTTCGGCATTGCTATAAATTCTGCTAGAAGACTCCCTTCTTTCTGGAGACAGTCAGCAAATGTGGTTTTCTGATTTTGAGAATCCTTGCCATTCTAATACAGATTTATTGCCATCTGTCATGGGTAATAAATTTCTGGTGGCAAAGAGAGACAAAGCAACTCGTGGCATAAAACGGAGGTCTTCTGAATGGTATAGTAGAGAAGGACCAGGAATGCCCACCGGCTTCCTAAAGGATTCATTCATTGGTGGCATATTTTAGCAGGTATGCATTCCTTTTGGCAACTCAACTCTGCACTGCTCCCTCACATTGAACACCATGGTCCTCTTTCTTCACATCAGCACAAAGGGCTGAGGATGAGTAATCCAAACCAGGCCATATGACCTAAAGCTAATGCCTGAGGCTCCTCACTGAGTGAAATTGGTGAGATTACCCTTGTGAGAGAGCCTATAGTAGCACGAATTTGGGTTGTAAGAAAAGAAGACTCGGAGCCAAATATTGGGGGAAGGCTGAAATGTCACAGAGAGGAAGCATCCTCAGTCTCACTCCTGGTCTCCTTGCCTGTAGCTTCTGTCAGTGCTTCTGCTTTTGCCTGGTTTCTACAGCCCTTATATACCCTATCCCATCCAGGTTAGGATTAAAGGTGTGTAGCCTTGAACTCACAGAAACAGAACAAGTTCTGTCTCTGGAGTTGTGGGATAAAGGATGTTAGTTACCACTCTGGCTTTCCCTGTGCTGGGATTAAAGGTGTGTGACTGACTCAGCTGTTTATCCTTGTATTCAAGGATCAAGGATTTCCTGAGCTGTCTGCCTAGGATTTGACTGTGCTTTCTCTTGATATCCCAGGATTTATTAAATATCTAACATATATCCACAAGAGCCTGCTGAGGGTCGAGGGATCACAGGCAAAGCAGATCCTCTCTGCTAGAGCAGGTAGAGTTTCTGAACTAGCTGCTCACATCTCCACCTCACTTGGCTCAGGCCTCCCGCTATTTTGTAATCCCTTCTACCTTAAGGTGGTTTTCCTTGGGTTCCTGCCCATACATTCTAAAAAGTACATCTGCCTTCCTACCCAATTCAGGCCTGGTAAGGCTATGGTTCCATTTCCCAGACTGATCATCCAATGCCACGGCAAGTTGAAGCCATAGACAAGAGTTATGACTAAGATTCCTTAAGTCACAGATTCTGTTCTCAGAGTCTCAGATCACCGGCAGGTGGGATTCAGGAATAGCTTCTGTTGCTCAATCTGCTAGGCCACTTTTCTGCTGTGGATGTTTTAAGGAAAGTCTTACCCATTTGTCTAGTGTATTTTGTCTTCAAGAGTAGGGCCTGGGTTGAGGGAGCCTCAGACTCTAGCTATTAGCATCTTGGAGCTTGGAGACCTATAGCCTGAAGTTTTTTGTCCTGCCTGAGCCCCTCAGTCTGGACAAAGCTCTCCCACCTGTGGTCCTGCAGCCGCTTATAAAATAATCTTTCAGAGGCTTATATTAACTACAAACTGTTTGGCCTACTGCTCAGGCCAACAAGTTCCTGTAACTTAACTCAACCCATTTTTATTCATCTTTGCACTGCCACGTGGCTCTGTGGCTTTACTTTTGCCCCATTACATCTGGCTTTCTGAGCAGCAGACTGTTGTAGTATGTTTTTTTTGGCCTGTTTGTGACTGGCACACGTGTGGTGTCGGCGGTGTGGAGCCTGGTCTGTGCGCCCGCAGCTTCTGCCCCCCAAAAGAAATGAATTATACGCTTATATACTTTAACACTGTTTGGCCCATAAGCACATTACTAACTAGCTCTTTCTTCTTAAATCAACCCATTTCCATGAATCTACCCACCACGTGGCTTGCAGCCCGTGGCTCACCTGAATTCCTACATGCTTCTTCTTCGGGGGGACAGATGGCGACTAGCAAACTCCACCCTTCTTCCTACCTGGCTGCCTCTGATTCTCCACCCACTTCTATGGTGCTCTACACAGGCCAAAACAGTTCTTTATTCACAGTACACAGAGAACATTCCTACCACAGCAGACTGCAGCTTCTGCCCTTCACCTTTCTCTCTGCTTGGATTTCCAGCTTGCCTCTTAGCTGCCTTGTCATAGGCCAAAACAAACGGTAATTAATCATACTCACATCTGATAGTAAGATATTCCATATCAGATAACAACTGTTCCTCCCTGACAAGATGGTTTTAAAAGTTCTCAGGAACGCCCAGCTGCCAAGAGCCTACTATATAAATGTGGAAATTAAGGTCCTTGGGGTGATGTACCAGGGCACTCTATAGTTACCTATCCTGTGCTTCTCTACTTTTGTGGATTTGCATTTTTATAAATGGCTACCATTAGTAGTGTCGGGTGGACCTCTAACTCTACTGTTTCAAAGACAAAGGTACAATCTACCTGTAGAATCAGATAAGCCCTGCCTGGAAGATTTGGGCAAAAAAAAAAAAAAAAAACCAGCTCTAAATTTCACAGTGGTCATGCACATGTGGGAAAATGGGGCAGGATACAGTCATATCCTGACACTCAATCTCAAAAAGAATTAGATGAGCCGGGGCTGGAGAGATAGCTCAGCGGTTAAGAGCACCGCCTGCTCTTCCAGAGGACCCGGGTTCGATTCCCAGCACCCACATGGCAGCTAACAACTGTCTGTAGTTCCAGTTCCAGGCAAACACCAAGGCAAATAAATAAGTAATAAATAAATAAAGTTTAAAAAAAAATTACATGAGCCTTATTAAGGGTCAGCTAGACCCTACATACCATTCCCTTGTAGAAGCACCTGGGTTGACCTACACACCCAAGAATAGTTGGGCAACACAAATTGGGCTTGACAGGTTAAAAAACTACAAAGTTGAGTGGGTAGAGAGGGTTCAACTAGGCTCAAACACATTGTAAGGAATTTTCAATTAAATATTTTTGTCCCCCCCCCACGAGCTAATAAAATATTATTTTTAAAAGCCCCCTCCCGCGGGTTTTTTTGTCCATTGAAAAGCTTTTCACAGTTTTTAATACTATCCTTGACAATGGCTGCACAGCTCTGAGCTACATCTAGGCTAAAGCCTGTCCATCCCTAAGGCCAGGTCTGCTTAGGGCTTATCTCCAGACTTCATCTGTCTTTAAAGACCTGGATGCTGGACTTCCAGATAAGTCAGTGGGTAAAGGTGCTTGACACCTGAGTTTGATCCCTGGAATTCACCAGGTACAAGGAGGCACCTGTCTCCTGTAAGTGATCTTCTGATCTCCAGGTGCCCCTTCCCTAAAACAAACAAACAAACAAATAAGTAAATAAATGTAACAAAAGTTTTAAAAGGCCCTTGTTGAAGGGCTTTGCTTGGCTGGGTAGTGCCTTGGAAACTTAGTAGAATACCCTTTCTTCTTATGGCCACATAGCAAAGCTGGGACCCAGGGATGACGGAGAAGCTCTTGTATACCTGCTTTTCTTCCCTGGCCAGGCGTCTTTTGTTAGGGCATATCTTGCATAATTGTGTATCATGGTCCAGTACTGCCTGGCATTCCATACTCACTATTATCAATCCTTTCAAGGATCTGGAGGCCAGCTGTTGTCTTAGAGTTGAGGTAGAAGCACAGGGAGGTCTTAACACTGCATCTGAGGGCTTTTGGTAAGTGCAGATGTGTGTGTGGCATAGGGGACGGGATGTCAAGATAGATAAGGATCTCCTTTCTGAACCTGTTCTCTCTCTGAGGCAGATGGGAATTCAGGGCAGCAGTCATCCTTCCCCAGCCAGGGCTAGAAGGAGGGAGACCTTTGTCTTCCCTTCTGTGGCCAAGTGGGTCAGTGTGGTGCAGGACTAGCAAAAGATGTTCCTCTTTTAACCCACAATTACAGTCCCATCAGGCTTGGCTCCACCCATTATGGGCTGCTGGGGATGTGGAGCCTATGACTACCCCAGTCTATTTCTAAACCATGTCCTTGGGGATAGGTCATGAAAAGTCAGGAGAGCAGGAGTGAGGCTGGGTTTGGGGAGCAACCACTTAGCCTGTGCATGGGACCCGCCACTGGACATTCCTTCAGGCTAAATGCTTGCCTTGGCATCGGACAGGCTGACCATGTGGCATTCTAGAATACTGAGGCACAGAAAAGGCAGGCAACATACAGTAGGCACCAGGGGCATATGGAATCCTGGGTAGTTCTTTAAGAAAAGGGTGGCTGCTCCAGTAACAGATGCCTCTCACCCACCCCCTCAAACCCTCCTTGTCTCTGGGTTCCTCCTAGGTCTGGGCATTTGGTTTCCCTTAAGTGATTAGCAAGCCAGACAGTCTTCTGCAGGAACTACGTTCTCCTAGATCTGAGCTGTCTGAGTACCCTCTGACTCAGTGTTCGTCCCCAGACCCCAGCTCTGCATGCCTAGCTTTTCCCTATTGCTATAGGCCATTGCTGTGTTAGATTAAGCCTTGTGAGTCTGTCTTATGGGTAATAAGGATTTATTAAGATAAAAATTGTGAAGATACACTCACAAATACAGAACAGAGTAAACAGCTAAAGAAGTCCTCTGTCCTGTTCAGGAGAGGGTTCTTTGGCCACCATGTCTCTGACCATGCCAAAGAAGGGACCCAGCTCCTGATCTTTTATCTGTTATCTGGTCACATAAGTGGGTAAAGAAGCACCACTTCTTTTGGGCCAGACAGCTCAAATTCAAGGGCAAGGCAAGTCCCACTACATTGCTGTATCTTTTCATTCTACCCTCTAGGAAGTTTCTCCTAAGCACCATGCAACATTATCTTCTCCATAGTCTGAAAGCCTGGCTTCCTGGCATTTGCTGCCTCATACCCTAGTGGCTTTGCAAGGGTTTGAGGCAAACTTAATTTGTCTCAGGGTTAGTTACCACAGAGTTCTTACAGTTGCTTAAACCAAGGGAAAGGGGCTGAAGGAAGAAAGCAATGCTTTTCAGGCTCTATCCTTGTTCCAAATGATAAGGTTTGAGACAAAATGCTTTCAAATTTTTACTCCTGTGGCTCTGCCAAAAACTGGATGCTAAGGGGAGGCACATTCCTTGGTTTCCTTGTCTATCCTCACCTAAGTATAGTTGGAAGTAATTTCACAACTATCTTTCCATATGGCCATTTTCCAGGATACATTTTCTGTTTTTTTTTTAACACTTTTATTTATTTATTTATTTGCCTTGGTGTTTGCCTGGAACTACAGACAGTTGTTAGCTGCCATGTGGGTGCTGGGAATCGAACCCGGGTCCTGTGGCTACTTCCTGCTCTTGTTCATAAAATCTGCCTGAGAATAAAGAGTTTTGGATTAATGAATTTGGCAGAGGAGATTCCATGACAGCTTAGTATTGATTATGTTTCTTGGTTATTTGTGGCCACATTTATGCAGAGCTATAATCAAAGGAGGAAGCTGAGCAAGAAAAAAATACAAAACATACAGATTGAGGAGAAAAGGAGACCCAGAAAGTGTAATGGAGCCAAACTCAGCATGAGATAAAAAAAAAAAAGTTTAAAGAAAAGCCCGGTGCTGGGCTGGAGAGATGGCTCAGAGGTTAGGAGCACTGACTGTTCTTCCAGAGGACCTGAGTTCAATTCCTAGCAACCATGTGGTGGCTGGCAACCATCTACAATGACATCTGTTACCCTCTTCTGTATACTGTACACATAATAAATAAACCTTTAAAAAAAAGAAAGAAAGAAAAGCCTCGTGCTAAATGGACTAAATGAGTGATGACCTCAAAAAAGACCCCATATGCTAGGCTTCCAACGTGTAGGAAGGAATTTTAAAAAAAAAAAAAGCAATGATGGGGGGCTGGAGAGATGGCTCAGTGGTTAAGAGCACTGACTGTTCTTCCAGAGGTCCTGAGTTCAATTCCCAGCAACCACATGGCAGCTAACAACTGTCTGTAATTTCACGATCTGACATCCTTACACAGTTATACATGCAGGCAAAACACCAATTCACATAAAATAAAAATTTAAAAAAAAGAAAAGCAATGAAAAACAGAAATCGGGTGAAAATGTATTTGAATAAGGGAGGCAAGTTCCAGCCCCAGTAACACCATGTCTACCTGTGGCCCACCATGTTCTCTACCATCAGGATTATGAACTTAACCTCTGAAAGTGTAAGCAAGTACCAATTAAATGTTATTTTTTTAATAAGAGTTTCCGTGGCCATGGCGTCTCTTTGTAGCAATAGAGCACTGATTAAGTCGGCACACGTTTCTTTTCTTCATAGTTCTAGAAGATTAAAGCTTGAGATGAAAGTAGTTGCAGGGTTAGTTTCAGGTAAGGTATGTGTAGAAGCTTCCTAAAATATATGCATATATCAAAAGAATCAAAATGGAGGCACCGTATAATGGGAAGACAATATCCCAACTAGACATCTTATACCAAGTAAAACCTCCAGTGCCAGGAATGAGTTACATCATAAATTGTTGGCCAAAGAGATCTTACAGACCCTTGAAACACTATAGGTTATTGTCAATGCTATTTGTTACCTTCCACAAGTTGATATGAGGCCCTATTGCTGAAGATACCACATACTCATGATATAGAACATGGAGAAATTTAGCTTGTACTCAATTGGAAACATCACCCCTGGTCAGAGTTCATAGTGCTAGAAGGTGCTACACATGCTGCCAGTAGAAAAAAATAATCACCTGGTTACAAACTCTGTGAGCTATAATATATATGTTATAATAAGATATGCCCAGTGGTGCAATGGTGGCATGAATTTTAGGGGACTAACTAGCCACTTTTTAAAACTGGATTTAGGGGCCAGTCCAGGAGAATGACTACTAAAGTGACCAGGAAGAATCTGTGACTAGATAGGTCATGGGCTGCAGGTAAAACCTACTACTATTATTGCGTTAAATGAACATAGCCGGGGCTGGAGAGATGGCTCAAGGGTTAAGAACACTGGTTGCTCTTCCAGAGGACCTGAGTTCAATTCCCAGCACCCATATGGCATCTCATAACAGTCTCTAACTCCAGTTCCAGGGGATTCAACACCCTCACATAGATATACATGCAGACAAACACCAATGCACATGAAATAAATCTTAAAAAAAAAGAGGAAGGATTTTTCTTTATATAAAAAAAAATACATGCCAATAAAATGACTCAGGAATTCTGGTCTACAAAGTGAGTTCCAGGACAGCCAGGGCTACACAGAGAAACCCTGCCTCGAAAAAAATAACAAAAAACCCAGCCACTTTGTATTTCCTGGTTTGTGTGTGTGTGTGTGTTTCTTTCTTTCTTTCTTTTTTTTTTTTTTTTTTTTTGAGAATTGCCTGTTTGTTTCATTTGGCCTATTTATTGATTGGCAAGGTTTTGTGGTATTTAATTTTTGCAGTAATTTATATATTCTAGATATTAACTCTTCATTGGAAGTATAAACTACAAAAATTGTTTCCTACTTTATACAGAATGTCCATTCTACTGATACAGAAGCCTTTTTTTTTTTGGATGCAGAAGCCTTTTAATTTTTATGTAAGCCCATTTGCCTGACTCTTCAAAGATTTATTCTATGTTACACATCTGTGTGTTTTCTGTCTGTCTATATACTACATGCAGTGCCTGGTACCTATGGAGGTGAGAAGAGAGCATCAAATCCCCTGAAAATGGAGTTATGGCCACCGTGTGGGTGTTGAAAACTGAACCCAAGTCCTCTGCAAAAGCAACAAATGCTCTTAACAGCTGAGCAACTCTCCAGCCCCTGGATTCTTGGGCTATTTTTTTGTGCTATTGTGTTCTTTCTATTCAGATATTTCTTGCTCCTTAGGACCTCTCTGATCTCATGTCCCACTACTGGTCCTCTGGCTGACTCTATTCCAGCTCCATTCCTCTTCTTTTTTTAATATTTATTTTTATTTTATGTGAATTAGTGTTTGTGTGCATGTATAACTGTGTAAGGATGTCAGATCTTGGAATTACAGACAATTGTTGTATAGCTGCCATGTGGATGCTGGGAATTGAACTCAGGTCCTCCAGAACAGCTAGTGCTCTTAACCTCTGAGCCATCTTTCCAGCTCTATTCCTCTTCCTTTCTGACTGCTCATGGAATGGGCCAAGCACAAGTTTTCCTCTTTGCCTGAATCACTTGCTCCACCCATATCCCTCCTAAGCCCGGGACGGGAGTACTTATGATGAATCTCAAGGTTTTTTTCTTGGGCACTGCAGTGTACTTGTGATCAAATGCTATTGTGCAGACACTCTTGCCTTGCATTTCTGGAGTCAGACAGGCTGGGCAGTGGACATTCCTGTGGTCACAGTGATTTGAATGAGAAGACTCATTCAGACTAAATCACCGTGGTGTGAACCCCTCTAGACAGAGTTGAGTGCAGGCATTCCCGGAATCACACAGAGAGGTGTGGCTATTTCTGTGGTCAAACACTGAAGTACAGATACATCTATAGTTGGGGGCTTATAGAGACACAGTATTAAGCCAGAGGAGATGGTACCATACAATTTAGGGACTTCATGTCAGCTCCTGCCTGTTGGGCTGTAGAAATTCAGGACCACAGTCAAGGAAGACTTTCTGACACTTTTTTAAAAAACAGGGCTTCCTCCCACATCCTTATTGGTAGTGATGGAATTCAAGGAGTTACACATGTTAGCCAAATCTGAAGAAAAGACTCTCAACCTAAAAAGTTTGTTCTGGTAAAATTAGGCATGGTGGGGGCTGGAGAGATGGCTCAGAGGTTAAGAGCACTGACTGTTCTTCCAGAGGACCTGAGTTCAATTCCCAGCAAAACCACATGGTGGCTCACAACCATCTATGATGAGGTCTGGTGCCCTCTTCTGTAAAACTGTATGCATAATAAATAAATAAATCTTAAAAAAAAAAAAAAAAAAAATTAGGCATGGTGAAACATGCCTTTAATGCCAGTACTTAGGAGGTAGTCAGGGGGATCAGGATTTCAAGGTATATAGGTATATAGCAAGTTTGAGGCTACAAATTTGGCTACATGAGACTCTTTTTCTTTTTTTCGGCTGGGTTTCTCTGAGTAAGTCAGGGCTGTCCTGGGAACTGACTTTGTAGAGCAAACTGGCTTTGAACTCAAGAGATCTGCTAGCCTCTGCCTCTCAAGTGCTGGGATTAAAGGCTGAACCACTTCTACCCAGCATGAGAACATTTTTCAAAAAATAAAACAAAAAATTTTTTGGAGAAACCCATTGGAAATCTGCTGTCTGTGGACTCTTATTTTTTTTTTTTTTTGTCTTTGTTTTTTGAACCAGGGTCTCACTGTGCAGCTCAAACTGGCCTTAATCTCATATCCCTCCTGCCTCAGTCTCCCACATTCTGGGATTACAAATGTGTACTATTTGGCTTCAGATTTTCTTTTCTTTTTGAAATGGGGCCTAGCTATGTTGCCCAAGTTAACCTTGAACTTCTGGGATTGAGTGTTTTTATTTTGGACACCTGTGGTGGTAGCACATCATCCACCTAACAGAATTTGGGGTGTGTGTGTGTGTGTGAAGATGGAATCCAGGGCCTTGTGCATGCACTAGGCCCATACTTTACCACTGAGCTACAGCCTCAGCCCATCATAAGAAGTTTCTGAAAGCACACCTGCATATGTATACAAACTCATACACATAATAATAAAAGCAGATTACACTGAAATACAGTTATCACTGTATGTTTAATTGAGATAAAACTGGGATACAGCAGCCACGTTTGATGGCACAGGCCTGTAATCTTAGCACTCAGGGGACAGATGTAGGAGGGATCTTGAGTCTGAGGGCAGTCTAGGCTATATAGGAAAATATTGTGTTAAAAATGGCTGACCAACCAATCAGTAAAAACTGGAGTACAGTAATAGATGGGATGTTTAATTATAGAATTGACTTATAAAATCTGCTATTACTCAAAGTGGTAAGAAATATAAGCAATATTTCAGATGCCTGTAGACTGTAATATAAAAAGTAAGTGATGCACATAGGTAGGGCTTTTTACATTGATTTGTGGCCAATGTTTGTTGACTGGGAATAAAGCTGAACTTCAGTTCTGGTGAAGATGTAACACTTTCCTCTATCAAGCTGATAGAGGTCCCTGATTTTTATCCATGGTAAGAACCCCTGCTTTGGGGGGAAATTCTGGATCCACCTATGCAGGACACCCAAGGAGAGGCTGAGAGAAGAGGCATGTGCTCAGTCTCAAGAAATTCCTCCTGCAGCCCTGCAGACGTCTTCATTGTTTCTTTGTGGTCACAGAGTTGTTGTAGATCCCCGCTCTAGGCTTGTGTGGTCAGGGCCCATAGACGGTATCTGCAAACAAACTCATCAAGCCAGGCTCTGGTTTTCCTGTCAGACAGCAGCTTCTGACTTGTATCAGTTTGACTTTTATTGCAAACCCTAATATAAAGGAAAAATGCATTTAAAAAGCGTGTCAGGATTAACTATAAAGTGCCATTGCATTCTCATTGCTATGAAGCTCTCCACTGTAAACTATGATTTAAGAGGGGTGCTACAAACACTCAATAACTAATTTCTCCAAAAAAGTTTTTAACATTTACTTATTGTGTTTATGTGTGTGGAAGCACACCATGGTGTGCATATGGAGGTAACAGTGTGTATGAGTCAGTTCTCTCCTACTTTGTGGGTCCCAAAGGATTTAACTCTGCTGTCAGCCTTTTCCTCCTGGGCCATCTCACCAGCACTAGAACTAATTTCTTAGACATGGAATTGGGGCCAGGTACGGTAGTGCATATCTTTAAAGCCAGCAACCCAGGGTCTCATGCATGCCAGGCAATCCCCACCACTGACCTATACCCTAACACTGTTTGGGTGTTTCTTTTTGTTGCTTTGTTTTTTAAGAGACAGGGTTTCTCTGTGTAGCCCTGGGAGTTCTGGAACTTACTCTGTAGACCAGGCTGGCCTCAAACTCACAGAGATCCACCTGCCTCTGCCTCCTGAGTTCAAATGCTGGGATTAAAGGTGTGCACCACCACCACCTGGCTTGATGTTTCTTTTTTGGCTTTTTTCTAAATAAAGGGTTTCTATGTTGCCTAGCCTGGACTCCCTCTGTTGTGTACTATGATAAAGGCTGTTGCCACCACATCTGGCCTGTCTCTCCATTTTATTTTTATATTTTATTTTATGTGAATTGGTGTTTTGCCTGCATGTATAATCGTGTAAGGGTGTCAGATCTTGGAATTAGACAGTTGTTAGCTGTCATGTGGTTGCTGGGAATCAAACTCAGGTTGTCCGGAAGAACAGTCAGCACTCTTAACCGCTGAGCCATCTCTCCAGCCTTCAATTATTTTTTAAAGGACATTTATTTTCATTTTTTGTGTATGTCAGTTTTACCTACCTGCATATATGTAAATGGCTTGCATGCATGTTTGGTAAACACGAAGGCCAGAGGAAGGCTTCAGATCCCCTGGAACTGGAGTTACAGACCAGTCGAATTCAGAGATTCGACTGCCATTGCCTCCTGAGAGCTGGGATTATAAATCATGCACCATAACTGCCCTGTTTTATTTTTATTTTTTGGTTTTCTCAGCCAGGTTCTCTTTACATAGCCCTGGCTGTCCTGGAAATCTCTATACAGACCAGGCTGGATTCAAATTCACAATTATGCTGCCTCTGCTTCCCAAGAGCTGGAAAGATATTTTTAAAAACTTCAAACATCTATGTCTATACTCTCAGATCTCTTCATTCTGCTTTACTTTTTCCTACCTTTCATAGCCTGTATTACTTTCACATTTGTAGTCATGCATTTTAGTGAAAAGGTGTTGTTGTGGGCAATACACCTTGGGTGCTTGTGTCATTGTGTAAATATTAGACAAGTGCACTTAACAAACACAGAAGTCACTAGATGGTATCTTATGAGACATTGTTGTCTACGAGGTCTGCTGTTGAACAAACTGTTACTTTGTAGCAAATTGTAAACATAGTCAAATATAAGCTACAATGTATAAATTCTGGAGTCTTTGTTTTTTGCTGTATTTCTAAACCTAGAATGCCTAGAAGTATGTATTGAGTAAATATTTACCAGTCCCCTCAAGAGTAGCATGCAAAATCCTTAAAGCTGTTCTAAACATAAAACAAATCTCTTAAAACATTCATTTACTGAGAAAGAAACCCCTTGTTTTTCTTTAACAAATTTTCTGGGGATGGGGAGGTGGAGAGCTAGCTTGGTACATTGGCTACTCTTCAGAGGTCTTGGGTTTGGTGCTGTCCTCAAACTTGCTATACGGCTGTGGATGACCTTGTACTTCTGAATTTCTGTGGTTTGAATGAGAAAGGCTCATATATTCACATGCCCAGTTGGTGGAATTGTTTAGGGAAAGATAAAGGTATGGTCTTATTGGCAGAGGTGTGTCACTGAGGATAAACTTTGAGGATTCAAAAGCCCAGGCTGTTCCCCATCATTTCTCTTGCTCTGTCCTGTGGTATGCATCTGCCAATTATTGCTCCAGAGCTTCCCCTTCACCCCCAAAGTGCTGGGACTAAAGGTAGGTGCCACCATGCCCAACTATTTTTATCATTCCTAATTGTGTATGTGTGTATTTGGTATGTGCTTATGAATGTAGGTACCTAGGGAGGCCAGATATGCCCAATCCCAAGGAAGTGGAGTCACAGTCAGTTGTGAGCTGCAAGTCATGGGTGCTGGGAAGCAAACCTGGATCTTCTACAAGAGCAGCACCTACTCTTAACCACTGAGCCAGCTTGCAGTCCCCATTCAGTTTTTTCTTAAAGGTGTCCTTTATTTGACCTTTAGAAAAAAGGGCAAATTTACCTTAGTGTGTTAAGGTGAACAATTCATTTCATTGTTTTCCACCTACAGAAGAAAAAGAAAATGGACTCAGCTATTTGGTTACTTTTTTCTATTTGTCAGTGGGCTGACCTACTGATCTTATAGCTGTTGCAAGGCAGGAAAGAACCATGTGAGTCAGAAAAGAAACATGCATACTGGGAAGTGGTCATGGTGGGCTCCACCTTGTGGGCTATCAGGTATGACAGTGAGGGATATATAAGTGAATATCCATACCTTGGGGGTTAGCAGGGTATGACACTGAGGGACAATCAGAGGCTGGGGCAACTTGTCTACTTTGTTGATGGCGTATTCTTGGGGGAGGAGCTCCTTGGCCAGCTGTCCATTCTTTTTCAACCTGCAAGCCTCCTGGTATGGAGGTGAGATGGGGGGCTGTGTGGGTGGGGTATATTTGTACTCGGAGCCATCTTCTAGCTGTGGGACACAAGAGGCACAGAGGTGATGAGGGTCTGAGAACCCGAGACATTCTCCCCAACCCATGGCCAGTTGATTAGACACTCACATCCAGAGGGTAACTTCGGTCTGAATCATAGGCACTGAGGTCCCCACAAGCCACAAAGGGCACAATAAATCGGGCAGGACCATCCAGCTGGTTGAAATCTAAGTCTTAGAAAGAGGCAGGGTGAACACTGAGGGCAAGGCCAGTTATGACACAGAGTATAAGAACATTAATTACCCCCCCCCAACTGGTCCATCATCAACTAGTTCTCTAATCAGCTTCATAGGGGGCTTGTCTGATCACTGATTCTAAACTATCAGTCCCTGATCTGGCTTTTCACTGTACTATGCCCACATTCTATCAGGATTTGTCTCACTCAAATGGAATCTACCTTTGCCCATCAGGGCCAAGGCTACAGACCTACACAGGGAACATGTTTAACACAGGGGAGGTTTCCACCTGAGGACAGTAAGTGAGGATTTTCCTCAGACAAACAGGTAGGGCCTTCCCTGAAAGCCTAGAGGTTTGCTGCAACAGAATTTCCACCAGGACCAAGAGCCACCATTGGACAACTATCTGAACTGATGCTCCCTTTAATACAAAATATCCCTAAGGGGTGGAACTGCCATCAAAGTGGAAGGCTGAGAGGCCTCAAGAGACATTAGTACACGTGCCTACTGCAGGTTCCCCAAGCACAGGCCACCAGCTCTGTTTCTCACCGTATGAGTGGTCCAGCAGGGGTCTGGTCAGGTCTGGGATGAAGCCTTCAGGAGGGTCATAACCCTGACAAACAGCAAAGGCCTCTGTGGGGAGAACCTGGAGTGAGGGTGGCTGTCTGTCACCCCCCTGACTTGTGTGGACACATGCCCGCTCACCCCTTTGTCTCTGAGGCCTCCATGCCACTGACCAATGCTGGAGTTCCGGCTGCTCTTGGGCTTAGCACACAGCACACTGGAGAAGAAGACACGCAGCTGGCTGTAGAGCAGTGTTACATCTCGGCCTCGGAATATCTGTAGGGTACAGAAGGCAAGATGGAGAAATAAGGGTGCCCCCCACCCTGAGACCTTTCACAACACTCCCCCAGATTCCCCGAAACTCACCTTGGCTACAAAGCAGCCCCCTAGCTTCAAGACATGCGTAGCAATGTTGAGAGCCTATGGGAAGGGCAGATGGGCTCAGTGGAGGTTGAAGCAGAGGCAGCAAAGAGAGGACTAAGGGGGTGGGTGGGGGTGGGGTACCAGGGTTACTCACAGCTAACAGAAGCTGGGCCTGCATGTACTCATCAACATCATGGAGGCCAGTGACTGTAGTGAGAAAAACAGCATTACGAGACTTTCTGATCTGATATATATCTTCTTGTACCAGAGATTAGAAAACTAAAGACATTTTTTTTTCAGGCCTTCTTACTGCTAAGGTTCTGGATTTGAACTCTGACCCCTAGCACCTGGGAAGTCATTTTAATTCTAGAATCTACTTGTCCCTCTAGCACAGATGGCTCCTCTGGGCTTTACTTATAGACCAGGCCCATAGGCTCAACAAGTCCAAAGCCAAATTCCTCCTCCAGCTCCTGTTTCTCAGCTCACCTGATCCTTCCAGTTGTTGGTGTTGAAAACCTTAGCCCCCGTGACCTGCTCTGCTCTTCATTCTCACTTGCCAGACTTTAGCAAATCCAACCAGTTCTATTTTCAAAATGTGACCTCTCCTCGCCTGTCCCTGGAGTCACTCCTTTGCCCGACTGCAGTGGCCATGTCCTGCTGATGTCCCGGCTTTCACCTCTGTTCCCGATACTGTTCAAGCTGCCTGAGGGATGCAATCACAGTTCCAGCCGGCAGCCTTCCTAGATCGATAACCCTCAGGGTTTTCTCCAAGTTTTCACTATCAAGTGCAATATTGTAACTGATGGCCCATCAGCATGGCCTCTGTCACACTTGGCTGTCAAGTCAATGAAGCCTTTCTTGTCTATTCTATTGAAAATGCCAACAGGCAGTTTCTACATCCTTATTAGCTTGTTTCATTGGCTTCCCTATAGTATCTATTGCCCTTTATTTAATTATCTTTGCATTAAAAGATTATAAAGTGCTATTAGTTTTGCATGTTTTTAAGGGTATTTTTAATGTATGTGTATGTCACATGTGTGTGCCCATGGAGCCAGCTCCTCAGCTCCTATTTTTATTTTTTGAGACAAGGCCTCTCCAGTCCCAGCTGAACTTGAACTCTATTAATCTTACTGCCTCAGTCTCCCAAGAGCTGGAATTACAGGCATTGAGCCACTGGCTCAATTTTTTTCCTCCTTTTCTTATTTTTATTAAATTACTTATTATGAATAAAGTCATATTTTTAATCCATGTATCCCCTTGTTCAGACTTCCTTCCCGCTCCTGTATGTATTCCCACTAAAACATTAACTTCACAAGGCCAGAGGTCAGTGGAATTTATTTATGTACTTTCCCAACACAACATGCACTCAGAAAATGTTTTAGATAGCTGGCTGAAAAAAAAAAAAAAAAAGCAAAGGAGCACAGGATTGGACAGGCAGTCATATATAAAGGCAGAAGGTATACCTTAGTGTCAGAACACTTGCCTAGCAAACACGAGGATCCCTCCATTTCCATCACCATGAAACCGTTAAGAAACAACTTGAATGCAAGGTGGTGAGAAGGGAGAAGAGGTAGAGAGAAACTGACAGAAAAGAAGAAATGGAGAGCAGAGGGAAAGAGAGGGAGGAAAAAACAGAGTTGGGAGATAAAGGCTACCCCACATGCCATTTACCATCAGGAGCCCCGTCACACACTACTAGGTCGGCAGGGCAGCCCTCAAAGTGCTGGATGATCTCCTTGGCAGTGGACAGCTATGGAGAAAGAGGGATGGGTAGCCTCAGTGCCCTCTGCTGTGTTCTTCCTCAAATCCCACCCGCCCACAGCCCTAGCCTCAAAGCCTCTGGGACAGCTTTGCCTGTCTAAGACCAGGTTCCATCTCTAGGGAGCAAGCCTCAGCATCTTTTGGTGTCTCTGCAATACAATATACTGGCTGTTTGTCTGCTGTTCATCCGTCTTTCTCAGTTCCTGTCCCTGATACAGGGATAGAACCCAGTATGCTTTGCGCCGTTACACAAGTGTTCTAGCACTAAGCCGCATCTCCAGTCTCCCCGCCCCCTTTCTTTTTAGCTAAAAAATTAAGGGACTGGTGAAATGGTTTAGTAGGTAAAGGTGTCTGCTGCCAGGCCTGGTGACCCAGAATTCCGTCCCTAGAACTCATATAATGGAAGGAAAGAACTCCTCCGTGTTGTCCTGACCTCTATATGCACACCATATCACACAAGCACCCACATACATATACAAAACAAATGAGAACAAAAAATTAATCAATTTGTTAAAAATATTTTTATTTTCCTCTCCCCCTGTCCCTTTCTTTTTTCCTCCTTTTTAAAAATGTAGACAGGTGCTTTGCCTGTGTGTATGTTTGTGCCCCACATGTATGCCTGGTGCCAGGGAGGCCAGAAGACGGCGTCACAATCCCCAGGACTTGAGTTACAGACCGTTGTGAGCCACTGTGTGAGTGCTCAGAACTGAATCTGATTCCTTTGCAAAAGCAACCAGAGCTCTTGACAGATGAACCATCTCTCAATCCCTGAAAATATTTTAGAAACTTTATTTATGTATTCATTTATTGGTCATCTGATTTGTCAGCAAGTACCTTTACCTGCTGCAGCCAACTCTTTCTCTTTCTAACTCGGAATTACAGTCTCATTATATAACTCGCAGGCTAGCTGTGCATTTACTACCTCTTAGCCCCAGCCTTCTAAATCCAGGAATTACATATTACTTCTGCTGTTGTATTGCCTTGTTTCTCTTCCACGTTCCACAGCTCCCAAGTAAGGCCTTCTCTCAGGATAACCCCAATATTCTCAGTCACATGCTCACCTGAGTGATGTCCCCCTGTATCTGTATCACTCCTGGGAGTGGAGCCATAGCCTGCAAATCCACAGCCACCACCCGACCAGAACTCTGGTTCCTGTGGACAGAACAGTCCATGTCAACAGTCTTTACTACGAGCCAGTCTTCCCACCGATTCCCTCTTAGACTCCACTCACCTAACCTTCTGGCTCAGCACCTGGCTCCAGCTGCCTGGGGCTGCACACAGGTCAACTGCTCGTTTCACACCTGCACACACACAGTGAAAATGTACTTTGTCAGCTGCACAAACCTTTCACACCTGAGGACCCTGCAAGATTCACCTCCCTCCTCTATAGCCCACCGATGTCTACCCACTGCTCTTGTACCACCTCCTCTAGGGTTTGTGGCCCATCATTCCCCCGTTTTCCTGGCCCAGGTATCCTTCTCTTCACTGCCAGGTTGCTTGGCCACCAAATTAGGCACCTTGGAAGAGTTGGAATTCCTCATCAAGTTGAAGTAGCTTGAAGGCGCTCCGGGCCCGCCAGCCATTCTCCTTGGCCAGGCGGTAGTAGACATCCCGCTTATCTTTTGATGTACGTCCCATCTCACTCTGCTTGTAGGCAGGGATCTGATGCTGTCCTGGATGAGCTGAGGAAAACTGGGTAGGTAATAGGACACTACCTACCTGCACAGGGCAGAGAAAACAAAGTACAGCTAATTGAATTCATGTGACCCATAAGACAGCTCATTCAACACATGGAGACTTAAGCCCTGACAGGGTTGTAAGTCCCTTCTCACAAACTCTCAGACCCCTTTGCTCATCACATAGGCTCCTATCACTGTGGGTACCACAGACCCCACAGTTAATGACCTACTACTGCCCACCCCTGCCAACAACACTCACTGACACTCTACACAATCTCTCAACAATTTTCTCTGCTCATTTCATTTATACTAATACCCTACCATCTCTAGTTATTTCCAGTGGCTCAGATTCATAGAACCCTACCACCCCCATGAATCCCATGCCTTTCACACCTAATACCCTGACACCTTATTCCATCACTTGCAGCCTAATCTCTCTCTCCACTCTGCAGTCCATCAATCCCTCAAAAGAGTAGACCTCCAGCCATTAATTAATACTACCATAATCTCCACTAATGCCTGCAGGATCATGACCTGTTAGATCTCTATGATGCCAGCTTATCAGCTCCATTTAACTCAGCCCTCCAACCAACCTCTTAAAGATCACTCTAGTGGTCTTCAGTATCTTTTTCATCAATACCCACATTACCCTGGATGTTCACACAGCTTCTAATTCTTCTTTCATTACTTCCCCCACTAGTCCTTTTTATCACTGTGCCCACCCATCTCTGTTATTCTCTCCATAACCTCACCATTATCGATTATTATGTAAACTGATGAATATTCAAAACATAGGGATCATATTCTCATTAGTATTTCCTTCATTATCCAACCAGTGAGCACATTCTATCGGTCTCCATGAACAACAACTAAAATTAAAATTAGCCTTTATTAATTTTCCGGTGGACACAGCAGCACACATCTAATACCTTAAAGACCTGTTCTATTAACAGCCCAAGACCATCATCCTATCAGGATTACCAGATACCCCTCAAAGTGGTCCACTGGAAGCAGATTAGTTGTGTTGCTACATGTTGCTTCCCCTCGAGTTCATCCAGCATGCTAGTTGCCTGCTCTAGGAAAGCTCCCCAGGGCTTGACTGAACTATGCAGCTGCCAACTGCGTGAATGAACTCCCTCCATCCCGACAGGGTAGGTAGGCATGCCTACAGTCTTGGTCCTAGTTTGTCCTCGGTGTCCCAGGACCTACCTTAGCTCTTGGATAGGGAGGAAGGAGGGATCACCAGCCTCGAAAAGGGTGTGGCTCCAGTTGGTGTTCGGAGTTGACCTGAAGGTTGGTCGCACAAGCCTAGAGTTTGTCACAACGTGGCAAACTTTGCTTTGTGAAATAGTTAAGTTCCAGGGAGCAGAGGAGAATGTATGACGTTAAATTCGTCATCTTTTGTCGACACATCCGGCCACAGGGACTGCTATTCCCAGAATGCAACTGACATTGCTTGGCCAATAATGTTGCAAGGCACGTGAACTGGCTCTTTGTTCTTTGTTTCAAGCCCAAGGTCGTATAGCTGCGCTCAGGAGGGCAAAGCATCAAGATTGCGAGTTCTCGGCCAATCTGGGCTATATAGAGAGACCCCACCCAGCTCCACAAACTCTCACAGAAAAGCAAGAAAAGAGGCCAAGATAACTTGCTTAGCCGACTCTTCCTTTTTACATCCCGGGGGTCATTGAGCCTAGGTACTACATTTCCCAAAATTCAGCAACATGGCCACGCCTATTCTCTTTCTGTCTGGCGGGAAGGGAAATTACGTAAAGGGGTGGAGCGTGACTACGCGGAGGGGGAAAGTGCTTTGCGCAAGTACGCTGACGGAAAAGCTACCGTGTGCAGTTTTGGGTCATACTTCATTGGCTGATTGTGGTGCTTTCAATTTTGTCATCTCAGAACTTTTAGTTTCCTCATCTGAAAAAATGGAGATAAACAGTAGTGACTAATTCACGATGCTCATTGGAGTGTTAGAAAGATGTACATCCTTTTTTAACTATATAGTTTTCTTTCTTTTTTTAAAGATTTATTTATTATGTATATAGTATACAGATCGTTGTAAGCCACCATGTGGTTGCCGGGAATAGAACTTAGGACCTCTGAAAGAACAGTCAATGCTCTTAACCTCTGAGCCATCTCTCCAGCCCCTATATCTTTCAAATATTTTTTGCAAACATTTTAACCCTCGTGCATCACTAAAAAGCATATCTATGAATGTGTGACACAGCACACTGGGTAAAGGCTCTTGCTGCCAAATCTTACCACCGGAGTTCAGTTCTCAGGACTCACATCCCCACATACACTCTGACACGTGCCCCCTCCTCAAATAAATAAGTAAATACATACATACATAAATGTATGAATGAATAAAAGTTTAAAGCATATATGTATCATATGCCATGATTCAACAGCATTTACCATGTTTTAGCCACTAAATGCTGTCAGTGGTGTGCTGGTAAGTGACTACCTTTGCAGGGTAGGAGGCTGAGTCTGGTGCATTTGTCAGTTTCCCTGGTTTGCATATTATCTATCAGATTTTAAGCCATCCATGTGTAGTCTGAACACAGGTGCAGCAGTACACCATTATGTATGAACTGGACCATACAATAGGAGAAATGGGTTCAAGAGCATAGAAAATGAAGGAAATATAGTAAGATAATTAAGGAGTGATAGGTTTTACCTTTAAAAATGCAATCCCGGGGTGGGGGGGGGGGAAGGGACCTTGAATAAGGATATACAAGGTTAGAAAGTGTGACTTCTTTGTTCATAATAATAATAATAATAATAATAATAATAATAAATGCAATCCACTTAGTTGTTATGTTCATAATTGTTAAGTTTCTCTGTCTCTTTCAATCTCTGTGGTTTCAATGTAGGTCAAGCTGGCCATCAACCCATGAAGCAATCCTCACCTTCCAAGTGCTGAGGTTGCAGGCCCCCCCTCCCCAATCATGTACTGTTTATCTTTTTTAAATTTCTTTTAAGACAGGGTATCATTATATAGTGCTGGATGTCCTAAAACTCACTACATAGACCAGGCTGGCCTCTAATTCGCAGAAATCCACCTGCCCCCTCAATGCTGAGGTTAATCATTTTTTAAAAGATTAATTTAATTTTATGTTGTGTGTATGAATGTTTGGTCTGCATGTATATGAAGAAAACAGGCATGCCTGCTGTCCAAGGAGGTGAGAAGGTGTCAGATCTTACAGGTAGAGTTCTGGATGGTTGGGAGCCATCATGTGGGTGCTGGGAACTGAACCCAGGCTTCTGCAAGAGCAGCAAGTGTCCTTAACCATGGAACAATCTCTCTTGGCTCAGTATTTAATATTTTAAAAATATTTATTTTTATTTTATGTGAATTAGTGTTTTGCCTGCATGTATAACTGTGTAAGGGTGTCAGATCTTGGAAATGCAGACAGTTGTTAGCTGCCATGTGGATGCTGGGAATCGAACTCAGGACCTCTGGAAGAACAGTCAGTGCTCTTAACAGCTGAGCCATCTCTCCAGCCTCCAGTATTTATTTTTTTTTTAAAGATTTACTTATTTTATTATGTATGCAGTGTGCAGAAGAGGGCACCAGATGTCATCATAGAGGGTTGTGAGCCACCATGTGGTCTCTGGGGATTGAACTCAGGACCTCTGGAAGAACAGTCGGTGCTCTCAACCTCTGAGCCATTTCTCCAGCCCCTTAATTTTTAACAATAGTTGTTTAACAGTCAGGTTATAGAATCCCTGAAAATTGACAAGCCTTCTTTTAAAAATCTATAAAGTTGGGGCTGCATATATATATGTGTGAATCACTTGCCTGGTAACTTCTAAGATCAGAAGAGGCCATTGGATCCACCGGGACTGGAGTTACTGAATACAGGGAATCAAGCCTGGGTCCTCTGGAAAAGCAAAAAGTGTCCTTAACAGCTGAACCATCTCTCCAGTCTCCCGACTTCTCTTTTTTTCACTCAATTTAATCCTTACAACATAGGAGCTAATTATCCTTAACTTACAAAGAGGAAACTGAGGCAAGGAAAGAATTCATATTATAAAAAGTGTATAAATATGTGTAATTTAATATACATGGATAAGATTCAATAGAAATGCAGTAATGTATAATTTTAAATCACATAGAAGTAAACAAACAGTAAAAATAGGTCACATGCAATTAAAAATATATAATAGTAAATGTTTTATATATTTTGTATCATATATAAACCTAGGTTATCATCCTATACCTATAACATACAATGTCTATGGTAATACAAATATGATACTATGTCTGTGTTCATTTACTAACTAAATCAGATATACTACTAAATAAATAGATACAGAATGTTGTGCTTTATTTTTAAGACAGGGTCTTGCTACATAATCCAGGCTGTTCTTGGCCTTAGTCCTCTTGCCTTAGTCTCCCCAGTGATGAGATAACAAGTGTGACATACCATGCCCAGTAAATATATGCTGTTTAAAGTAGGATGAAAAAAACAAACAGCAAAGACAGGATTAAGCTGCCCTTTTTTCCTTTTGAGATGAGATCTTGAGAGGTTGCCCTCCACCTGGTGGGCTCAGTCCATTTTTTCTGCTTTAGCCTTCAAATTAGTTTGGATTGTAGTTTGGACCATGGTACAGATCTGCGTTGTTATTTTACAGAGTCACCTGCTGCATTAGGCTTCTCTAAGAAAGTGATTTGACAGCTAAGACCTGAAGAACAGCACACTCTGGGAATATTTGGAGGATGTGCATTGCTGGAAGAGGTAACACCACATGCAAAGAGCTAAGAGGGAAGGAGTTTGTCGAGTATTTTAAGAGCTGAAACATGGACTCTTCGTGCCTTTGAATCCTAGTTTCACCCAGTGAGGGCTCCCATTGGTGCGCTCTGCTGCCTCCTACTGCCTAGAACAGGGGCTGCTCACAGTTGTTTATTACAACTATCCTTTTGCGGCTTTGTTCCTTCCTTTTTTCTCAATACATTCCAGGGGTGGGGGTTCCCCCCAGGTGAGGTCTTATGCAAATAAGGTAAACAGCCTATCTTTGAGCTGCATCCCCAGCCTGGCTTTTTGAATTAATATGCATTTTTTAAGGCAGGGCCTGCTGGTGCTCACCTGTTGTGTACGTTTTTGGCCCTGTCTAGCCCCAAGGTGTGGACCCGCTCGATGTTGCTTAGTCCCTCAAAAATGACTTAGACATTTATATTAATTATATGTTGTTTAGTCTATGGCTCAGACTTATTGTTAGCTAGCTCTCTCATCTTAAATCAACTTATTTTTATTAATCGGTCTTGCCACGTGGCTATGCTTTTCTGGAGGTCAGAGGACCGCTTTAGGGAATTGGTTCCTGTCTGCCACTTTGTTGAGGTAGGTCCTTGTACTGCTGTTCTGTGTAGCTGGCATGCTAACTTCTGGGCTATTCTCCCGTTGCACTATATGAAGATAACAGATGCATGCACTGCATGCAACTTTTACATGGGTTTTGGAGAGCTATCTTCTGTCATCTCACTTGTGTGGCTAGTGCTTTTTACCCACTGGACCATGTCCTAGACCCTATTCTGCATTCTTGAGAGGTCCTATGAAGAGACAGAAACATTCCTGAGGAAGATTTTTTTGAGTCCCTGGATAGGGCAGTGATGGGGCCCTGTTGGGTAGCAACAACAGCTTAAGGTACCTTAGAGCCCAGAAAGGAAGGCTAGCTTGAGATGCAGCTCAGTAGGAGAGCACCTGCATGGTGTGTGAGGTTCTAGTTGAGCCCCATCACCACAAAAGAAAAAAAATGTTACATTAAAGCAACAGTATCATCAGTGGAGCTCAAGAGTGTTGTGGGGCTATGGGAACCTAGCTCTCACGCTAGAGTAAACAAGTGTAAGAAAGGGAGGGTTCACACAGGCCACTGCTCCACAAGAGAAGAGGGAGTGCCAGGCATTGGGGGCCATGTTCATCCTGTTGGATGCTTCCTATGTCCTGTTTTCTTGTGGGTCACAAAGAGGATGTTTAATTTTTAGCAAAGAAACTTGCTTCCTCCAGCAGGGCTCAGGGTTTGGGGGGCAGGAGCCAGGCTCTGAATTCCTCATGCCACTGGAATTATTAGTGTCACCTGATAAGACAGACTGGCTACCTGTCCTCAGGAAGCCAACAAAAGAGACAAATCAATAGTGAAAAGCAGGAAAAGGAGATTTAATTACCGTGTCCATATTGGGAAGAAGGACAAAGAGATCCAGTGAGAACCTTCCACCAAGCCCATCCTAGGTGACCTGACATAAAGTTCAGGTTTAAGTAGGGAGTCAGAGTTATGGACAGCTATGCAGCCCCAGTCAAGGTGTGCTTCAGTGGGTGTGTCAGACCCATGGCTCATCTGCTCCAGGATCTCCAGCCAGGTAGCTTGACAAGTTATAAAACCTATTTCCTCGAGATAAGTTTTCCCCCCCAGGTGGCCCCAGATTTCGGCCTTTTTCTTTACCCAGCGTGAGATTCCTGGGGAAATTCCAATTTCTTGGGGTGCATTGTTTCAATAGTCTAATAGCCAAGGGAAGGGACGCAAGTGTCTCTTTAGAATATCCTCATTCCTGCCAAGCAAGTCAGTTACACCCAGGCTCTTCCCGGAGCCTGAGGCTCCCACCCAGCACCCCACTGAGTGTAAAGGTGTCCTCCCCACCGCCTCCTGAAGAGGTCAAGGAGGGGCGCAGCTGCCAGACCAACTCTTTCCCAGAGAGGGCATTTTAAGAGTATGAGGCGGAAGAGGAAGCCTGGGCCCAGATTGGCTTCAATCACTGTGCTGAGGGTGGGGGTGGGGCGGGGAAGCAGGGAGTGCAGTGCCTGGACAACTTTGAGGGACAAGAAAGAATTGAAAAGAGTTTCTCAGTGGGACGCCTGCATGAAAGGACAGGTTACAATCCTAAAGGGAGAAGTGTTCGTATGTGTAACATACAGATCATTCATCCATTCATTTCCAAAAAGTTGGGCTAAGCATTGTTAGAAGTGCTTTACTTTTGAAATTTATCGGGAGCTGGAGAGATGGCTCAGGGGGCTGGAGAGATGGCTCAGAGGTTGAGAGCACTGACCAGTCTTCCAGAGGTCCTGAGTTCAGTTCAGCCTGGGCACCCACATGGTGGCTCACAACCATCTGTGATGGCATCTGGTGCCCTCTTCTGTGTGCTGTATACACCCACAAATAATAAATAAATAAATAAATAGTAGATAAATAAATAAATCTTTTAGAAAAAGAAATTTATCTCCCCTATAATTTCCTAAATTAGGCATCATCTTGCTCCTGAGGAAGCTGAGGCAAGGCAAAATTTAGGAATTTCTCAGACACAGAGCTAAGGAGGAGCTGAGCAGAGAAAGCTTTTGCCAAACATTTGCTTTGCTATGTTGCTCCTGCTCCTGGATTCTGAACCATTTGAATGAAAATCAGGGGTCTTTTTGTGAAGAACTGGTACTCTTTCTCTCACTCTAATTTATTTTTGAGACGGTCTCATCATGTACCACAAGATGTCTGTAACTCAACATCTTCTTGTCTCAGCCTCCACGGTGACCAGGCGTGGGTTGCCATACCCTGCTTACCAAAATGACATTTATTTGTTGAAATAGGAATGCCAAATGCCACACAAAGCCCTGCTTTGCTGAAGCCGCCAATGCTTAAATGACCTCGACTCTGATGAACTAACAAAGTGTTCTGCTGCCTGGCACAGCCCCAAGGCTGCAGGCATACTTAAGAACATCTCTAACACGCTGTGCTCCACAGGCAGCTCCTGCTTCTCCTTTGCTTTGCTTTGTGCCAATAGATGTTGCGCGAATGACTTGTATAGTGCTTTGAAACTTTGAGGGGCTAAAAATGGACAGGCTAGCTGATAGTCCATTGCCCCATCCCAGCTCCTTTAACAGTTATAAAAAACAATCTTACATTTGATATTTGGGATTTTTTGACTCTTTCTGTGTGCCTGGAAGCTCTGTGGTGGGCAATATTGAAGATCTGAGGAAGGTTCTGGCAAGGGAGCTGAGTGATTAGTGCAGTAGACTGTCGCTGAGAAATGGATGTGTGCATGGGTGGGTGAATGTGTCTGGTTTTCCCCCCAAAACATTAATTCTTTAGACAAGAGACTTCAGATTTTTCTTGAAGTGTAAATACTTCGCTAGACCCCTCCCCCACTTAGTCACATGGGCCAAGGCTTCTGGGGACAGGTGTCTTTTTCCCTGGCCAGCCTGAAGTACTGATGCATAATAGCTCTAGGTGGGGGAGGGTGTCAGGGGAGAGAGAAGTCTGAGTAGGCCTGAAAAGAAGGGAAGAAAGCAGCTACTGGAGTACCCGTCCCTCATTGTGTGTGGTGTAAGGGGTGTGTGATGTGGGTATATTTTATGTGTCTGATCATAAAATCAGATGTGACGACAAGGATACAAACTACATATGTGCCTTCCTAGTTATTTGCCTGGTTGTGGCTTCCTCCTCCACCACCTCCCCAATTAAACATATTCCTTTTTTGGCAACCCATGTGTAGTTCTGTCCATTGTGCTGTTTATCTGGATGGAGGTGTGTGGGGAAACACAGAGGCAAGATTAGATAGGGGAGCACAGAAGAGAGGGGAATCTGGAAGAAAACAGGTGTGTATAGTATGGGTGTTTCCTCTGGAGCCGTTGGATTTATACTATCTCCATCATTGCTTCTTCCTCTTGCACGTTTAGGTATATTTTCTGATTTTCCCTTTGCAGCATCATAAGTGTACTTTCTTCATTCCCTTATTTAAATACCTTTGTGTGGTTTCCCTGGATGTTTGATTTCTGAATCTTGGTGTTTGTACTTGGTCTGTGTGTGGCCTTCTGCTTCAATGCAGATAGGTGGGTGAGCATATCATTGGGTTTCTCTGTACCATCATGTTTGCTTGTGAGTACCTGCTTCTCTCTGACCAGAGCCCTGTGTGTCTACGTGTGGCCACAAGGGCACACTCGAGAGTCCTCAGACACAGAGGTATCATTCTGAGGCTGGTATGGGGAAGCTGGCCTCAGGCTCCATCTGACCTCAAGTGTAGAAAAGATTCAGGGATGCACTGTGCTCTGTGCACTCACTTGTGTGCTCATCTTTGTACACTGAGCAGCTCTGAGTCAGCATGGGATCAATCAGGTGGTTCTCTTTGGTGTGTCTGAGTCCATGGGCAACTTTGTCTCTAAATCAACATCCTGTCAGCTTATGTGTTGTGTGAGGCTTTGTTTCTGTGGGTGACACTTGTTAGACCACTATTACTCAACATGTCTGTGAGTTTATGACTGCCCCATAAGCCTAGGTATTCCACGTGTAGTCCTGCATCCATAGTACGTTCCTCTCTCTCAGCCTGAATTTGTGGGTGATTGTGGGTCTTTGTGTGCACTTGACTAGATTTGGCACCTGCATCACTGAGTTCCTGGATGGAGCTGAGAAGGACCTTGTTGTGTAGCTGTGATCCCTGAGTGTGCAAGAATCTTTCCTATTGTGGGGAAGTAGGTGGGGGTGGGGGCATCTAGGCTACCTTTGAAGACTCAGCCAGCTTCTGGCCTTTCCGGGAATTCTATGCTCCCTGTAGGGGGTAGGCGGGCAGAGCAGGTTCCACATAGAGGCTTCTTGACCACCTGGGCTTCAAGCAGCCTCGTTAGTTAAGCCAGGACTTCATGCCTGACTCCCTGTAAGGAATTCATGCATGTCTGGGTCAGACATGCCAGTCATATCTTTGGATGGAAGTGAACAGAAGAGTTCATCTAGAACAGTGAGATAGATTGTGTAAGATTCTTCAATTAGGATATGGACAGGCCACACCCAATGTCTAGACTGGGCTCCAAGACTTTGAGATGCACCCAATTTGCAGACACTGTCCATACTCCTTACTCAATTACAAATGCTCTCCCTATGTTTCTCTGTGGAAACCAAGTGTCTAGGGTCCTTTTGAGGCTAGGCTGTCTTAGATCAGCCTCTAGTGACCTGGCTGTATCTAATTGTGCTTCTGTCCTAAGGCTTACCCATCCACTATGACCTCTGTCCCTTTTTTTTTTTTTTGGGCTGATCTGTCTGAGCCAAAGCTGTTCAGGATGCATTTAGTTGCACATACCTGTCTAGTAGCCTATTTCCTGTTACTGGCTCTGATTACCTTTTGCATTCCTCCTGGTTACGGCATGAACCTACGTCCACCACCTGAGTTTGCTTCTATGGCATTTTCTTTAAAAATTGTCCTTCCAAATGTTTGCCACTCCCTCTTTCCCTGGGCCTAGCCTGTATGTCTTTTTGATGCACGACCTTTCTTTCCCTGTGCTGTATCTTGTCTTCCTATTCGTCCGAGACTCCTTTTGACTCCTTCACTGTGTTCAGCTGTCCGACTCCCCACACTTTTTCAATCATTCAGTCTCTCCATTTGGTGAATTCCAACACACACACACACACCCCTTTGTTTTACTTCACATGGGTCCAAATGGGGTACTCTCCCTTGTCTTCGCCTAGGTTTTAAAGAAGTGAAACTCATTAAAATCAGCACTTCTTCCCCCAAGCAAAACAAAAAAGAGCAGAAACACTGAACCAGCCAGCCAACTAACAACAACAACAACAACAACAACAACAAAATCCATCGGTACGATGGCAAAGCCGGTTGTGGGACAGGCACTTGGGAAGCAGGTTGGTGTGGGACAAAGCGGAGGCAGAGTCACCCAGTGGGAGCTAAGCTGGCACTGAGGTCCCAGACTCCAAATCTGAGTTCTTTCAGCTTTCAGGACTTGAGAGCAGCATGAAGGTGAAGGAGGAGAGGAAGCCCTGGAGAGGGTGGTCCTAGAAACCACAGGCATGGATAGCTACTTCAGGGGTTCTCTGGGGACATTTTGAATAAAAAAGGATGTCCTTTTGGTGCCTTTCACACAGGAATTGAATTTCGAATTGGTGGGTGCCTCCAAAGGGTACTCATGGCTGAGGAGACTCCTCCTCATCCCAGCAGAGGGATTCAGGATGTTTGCGAGGGACACACTATTTTATAAAACTCCATTTGGTTGAGCTTCTACAGTAATATGGTTTCTGAAACAAATTAACTTGTTTTCCTAGATTCTTCACTGCCTCACTCCATGGGTCCTCAGTAACAGCCATCCAGGACAGGTGTTTATGGATCACCTAACATCCTTTAACTGACTACTCACTGGTTACCCCTAGCAACTGTCAACTGCAGGTCCAAATGGAAACTTTTTGACCTTCTTTTCTGCCCCTTTCTCCTCTATTACTAACTCGGTTTTTAAGGGGACAGTGGACTCTGAACCTAACAGACTCCTCAGAGGCTTTCTCTCAGGAGATAAAAGTCTGCAGTGTCTGAAGTCACTTCTTCCCTTGTCTGTTTTCCCTTCTCACTGGTCTTTCATTTAGTGGCCCATACGGGGAGTCAGTGTGCAAACTCTCATACTCTCCATTGCAGTCCTCCCATACATCACCAGCTGACTAGACCGTGAGTGAGTTTTGAGGTCTCTGGAAACTCCTCCTTTCTGACTGTCTGCCAGGCAGACTTCTCACAACCCCTGGGGCCTTGTGAAGAGTTTTCCTCAGAAAGACTCCTGGTTTCCTTTGAGAAGTTCAATGGAGATGTCTCTGCCCTCTTACTGAACAGAGACATTGGTTGAGAGACACTTCTTCCTTTCCACTTATTTTCAGTCAGGAAACATTTGCCCCTTTTCCACTCCTACTTGTCTAGAGACTTTTGGGCATAGCTTAAAATTTTTCTACTGTAACCAAGCCTGGCCATTGTACCCCTCCCACAATGGTTACCACTGGGCAGAGAGCAATAAGTTTTTGACTTTCAAATTCAAGGACGGCTGCAATGGGATAAATTCGAGCCTTTATCCCGACTTCTCTGCTCCTCCCAATCTGCCTTTCAGGTTCTGCAATTTCCCAGGCCAGATCCCACTCCTAATTTGTGATGACATTGTTTTCACTTGCCACAAAGGTGACCTCTTTTATCAGTTGTGTGCTGATTTCCAAAGCCTCTTACTAAAGATCTACTTCTCCAGAAAACCTTCTTTTGTCCTGACCAAGGGGCAACTGCCTAGCAAACCCTGCGCCCGAACCCAACTCCTGCTCTAATCAGATAACAAAGCCAAGCAGGCTCTCCTTGTACTTTTTCTTTCCCCCGCCCTGATCTGCTCTGCAGTTTAGGACTGCCACCCACCCTTCCTATGAGAATTTCTCTGATAAATCTCCTCATTTTTGTCTGCTCCCCCCCCCCCCCCCGCCGCCGCCGCTAGTCTAAAACTGGAGTGAACCATTCCTCTCCGTGTGGGCATCTTGCCCACATCTGACTGCAGGGATCATTCAGGGAGAAACCCACCTTGCCTACACCTGCGTGCAGTTTCTCTGGCTAGACTTGTAGATCAAAGCAAGTACCAAATTCTCAGCTTCTCTAAAATGGCAAATCTATCTTCACCCACCTGGCTGCCCTGGAGAGAGCAACTGAAGGCCCCCCCCCACTGCTGACTTTCTGAGTTACATTTGAAAATTCTATTTTAAACATTTTATTATATTTTTATGTATTTATTGTCGTAGGGGGCTGCATGCCACACCATATGGTCCGAAGAAACCTTGTAGAAGTCAGTTCTCTCCCCCCATCACGTGGATCCCAGGGGTAGAACACACGTCACAGATGGGGCAACAAGTGTCTACCTGCTGAGCCATCAACGGACAAAAAAAGTTCAAATAGTTCAATCTGCAGACTTTTCTAGCCTGCAGGGATGCACTCAGATGAACCTCTTTCTCTTTCTGACCAGACCCTAGCTTCCTGCCCCACCCCAGCCTGAACGACATCTCTCAGCCAAGCTGCGATAGATAAGTTGTTCTAGAGGGGGGTAGAGCTTAAGCTGCCCAAACTAACTCTGAGCTGGACCTCTGTTTCCCAAAGGCCCTTTTTTTGCCCAGGTTTCATACTGTTTTTATCCTTCAGGGATCAAATGTGGTCATGTTATTTTAATGGGTTATCATTTTTTTAAAAAACAGGATTTTTTTCTGTGTAGTTTTGTACTCACTTTGTAGACCAGGCTGGCCTCGAACTCACTGAGATCCACCTGCCTCTGTCTCCTGAGTGCTGGAATTAAAGGCATGTGCCACCACTACCCATTAATGTGTTATCATTTTTGTTTGCCTACAGCTGTTTGTTATCTACATTCATAAGTATTCTATGTTACATGCATATAAATTGTCTGTATGTTTCATAAAACCAGTGGCCACTGTTAAGTGTATAGAGTGCTATATAACTAGTTTAAAGATGTGAACATATAGGAGGTGGGACTGGAAGAGGTAGTTTTGTGATTAAAAGCACCCACTGTTCTTCCCAAGGACCTTAGTTCAGTTTTCAGCACCCGCATCAGGTAGCTCACAGCCATCTATAACTATTAACTGCAGCTTCAGGAGATCTGACACCTTTGGCCTCAATGGTCACCTGCACTCATAATGCACACCCCTCCACACACACAATTAGAAACAATAAAAATAAATCTTAAGAAAAAGGTGTGGTTGGAAAGATGGATGGCTGAACAGTTAGTTAAAGGATTGATGCTATTGCATCAATGGGTTCAGTTCCTAGCTCCCATATGGTGGCTCATAATTGTAACTTCACTTCTAAGCAATCTGATGACCTCTTCAGGCCTCCACAGGCACCAGGCATGCATGTGGTAAATACATGTGCATGCCAACAAACATACACATAAAATGAATAAACTTTTTTTAAAGGTGTGTGGATGTGTATGACTGAATATATATGTATATATGAAAACAAATTAAGATGACTTAAAATTTTAAAACTAACATTTTCCTATTCAGTATATTTAAAATGATTATATACTCTTCTTTTACTGTTACACATTTGAAATACAATGTACATATTTTCTTGTCTCAAAGAAGATTTATTTTCTGTGTGTGGGTGCTTTGGCTGCATGTATGTCTGCACACTAATATGTACATAGCCCATGGAGGTGAGAAGAGGGCAATGGATCCTTTGGAACCAGAAACTAGAAGGTTTTAGCTGATATGTGAGTGTGGGGAACTGAACTAGAGATTTTTCCAAATATAAATATAAAATATAATTGGTTTTTAAAAACCATTACATTTAAACAGATAGAAAATATAAAGTACATAACTGATAAAAATGTTAAAAGGAAAATGTTTTTACATAGAAAAATTTTAAAAAAAGATTTGTTCATCCATATATTTTATGTATATGAGTGCTCTGTCTTTATGTACACCAGAAGAGGACATCAAATCCTATTACAGATGATTGTGAGCCACCATGTGGGTGCTGGGAATCGAACCCCGGTCCTCTGGAAGAGCAGACGGTGCTCTTAACCGCTGAGCCATCTCTCCAGCCCCCTTTTTTTTAATATTTATTTTTATTCTATGTGAATTGGTGTTCTGCCTGCATGTATAACTGTGTAAGGGTATCAGATCTTGGAATTACAGGCAGTTGTCAGCTGCCATGTGGATGCTGGGAATCAAACTAGGGTCCTCCGGAAGAACAGTCAGTGCTCTTAACCGCTGAGCCATCTCTCCAGCTGGTACTTTATATATTTATAATATACTTCTAATTCTTTTTTTTTTTTTTTTTTTTTTTTTTTTTTTTTTTTTTTTTTTTTTTTTTTTTTTTTTTT